>BDDC01001843.1:0-19473 GCA_001662425.1 Chlamydomonas sphaeroides | reverse complement strand
TACGGGGGGATAGGTGGGGCAGGTGGCTTGGGAGGCGGCGAGGGCTTGGGCGGAGATGGCGGCTTGGGTGGGGACGGCGGCTTGGGTGGGGACGGCGGTTTCGGGGGTTTGGGCGGACTGGGAGGCAGCGGTGGTGGGCTCGGCGGCTTGGGCGGGCTAGGAGGCCGGGCTGGGGAAAGGGGAGGGGACAGGAGGAAGGGCCAGGGGCTTTGTCAGTGGCACATGCAGGGCAATGCTGGCACCTGGCCCCAGAGATACTCATCAGGCCCAGGAGCTGCCAGGTAGTGCTCCAGACTCTGGCCGTCGGGCACCTACTTAACTTTGGACTCTGGCTCCCTGGCTATCACATACCACCACACACCCACGCACATTTCAAGTACAGCCCCGTACAGAAGTGTTGCGAATACCAGCTGGGGTAGGGGGCAATGTTGTCAGCTGCATACTTGAGGCAGTAGCGGTGGGGCTCGTCGGGGCCGTTCACAAACACCACAAACGCCACGCAGCCCGGGGCGGCGTCACAGCGCTGGGCAAGGTTCGCCACGGTCTCCCCGTCCGGCACGAACGGGCACAAGCCGTCGATGTCATATCCAAATGAGTCCTGCCGCAGCAGAAAAGTGTAGGCTCCGACTGTTGCCGGGCAGAGCAGGCCAACTGCGTGGGTGGGGTAGACGCAGTTGCTAGATGTCAGCAGCAAGTATCGACAAAGATGCAGGCAATGGACGGTGGTATTCAGACAATGACGTTTGAATCAGGATCTTGCGCAAAGCTTGGGTCGTGAACTTTCGCCTTCATCATGGCATCAGCCAGGCAGCTTAGCGAGGTCACTCACTGGGTGCGGGTGGCATTGGCGGTGGCGATGGCGGGCTGGGGGCCGGCGGCGGGCCTGGGGCAGTGGGATGGGGCACGCAGGATGAAAACGTTTTGTCCGGCCTCATATCTTGTTCATTTCGTTAGCAGGTTTGACAAAATTCACTTCAACTTGGAACGTGAACAGCAGGTTTTGACCATCCGCTCAGGTGAGATACATGGCCTGCTGCCAATTATGAGATCGATTGCCTTGGCTGGGTATCTGGCCGGAGGTTCGGTAGTGCGGCTATCACAACAAGGACCCGCGGGGTTGGACTGATGACGGAAGGGACGGCGCCGGCCACGCTGCATGGAGGCAACCACACCCGCACTCACTCGGCTGCGGGGGTGGGGGCGAGTAGTGCTCCCGGCCCTTCACTGTCAGCTCCCACCAACGCAGCCTTCCAGTTCCACCGCTGATGTGATCCCCAACCAGCAGCGCCCAGGTGCCTGAGGCGATGCATAGGATGGCCGACAGGCGGCAACATAGGTCAGCTGCGTGCTTGGCAGTCCTCGCAACACAGGCATCTATTGTAGTGGAGCATTGATTGGCCGCCGTGACTGTGCAGCGATAGCTACGGCTTGCCCCGTTAGGACATGTGCTTGTTTGTTGATCACGCTGCATGCGTGTATGTGTGCATGTGTGTATGTATGCATGCGTGCGCGTGTGTATGTGTGTTCAACTGTTAGGACCGAAGTAGATAGAGAATCACCCCGGAGTGTGTGTGGCAGGGGCGTGTCAACAGATAGCTGGAATCCTGTGGTGGGCACACCGACGTGAAGCAGTTGGCCACTCGCCTGGTGTCGCTATATTTAGGTTGTCGATGCTTGTGATGGGCCTGTACGTGCCGCCGATTACAGCAATGCCGCGGGCCAGTGTTGTGGTGGGGGCTGTCATCGTGAACTCCAGCACGCCGTCAATGGGCTGCACCCAGCCAGGGCAGTTGCCAATGTTATAGCCGTCAGCATCGTTGTCAGCATCCATGCAAGCAGACGCCAGCATGAACTATGCGGGTGGGGTGGGATGGGGTGGGGTACATGGGAAGTCGTGTCTCGTGTCATAGCAAACGCGGCAATCCATGCCGTGCGAGGCACCTCCCTGTACCTGCACTGCTTCTGTGCGATGGATCGCAGGGAAAGGGGTCTGTGTGTTAGGTGTTACTAACGCGTCGGCAATTTACGAACCAGCGGCTCGGGTCGATATGGGCGAGGATGGTGCACCGCCACGCACATTACAATGCAATGCAAAGAAAGCAGGACCCAACACGAAGCTGAGCACAGTATGGCAGCCGTGTGTGCGCTTGGGCGGCAGGGACGGGCGGGTATGTCCAACTACTCCGTCCGATCATGTGCATGCATGTACATGCAGGCGACCGACGCACCGATGCGCCTGACGGGATGCGCAGCTCGATGCCCAGCTGGTAGAAGGAGGCGTGGGCCAGCGCCACCCGGACGATGATGTTGTCCACGTTCGCCACGCCGCACCTAGGCGCACGAGGCGGGGCCCAGCAGGGTGGGGCAGAGGGGATCGGCAAGAGGAGGCAGGCATGTCAAGCGAGCGCGTACGACAGGCGCCACAGCACGCACCCGGCTGCATGCTCTGCATGTGCGTGTGATGAGTGACAATCAATCAACGCATGGCTAGCTGTAGTCAGACTCACGTGGACGGTACGACGAGAGACGCTGTGACCCGGGTGCTGGAGCCCCCGTTGTCAGGAATGGCGGCGTTGAGGGTCGTGGAATTGATGGTACAGGAAGACCGAACTGCATGGATGGAGAACGTAGGGCACACGACGGCGGAGGGACAGGCAGAGTGGAGCCAGGCTGTACATGTACGTGTACACGGAACCACGCTGGCAGGACCGCTGCCCTTGCATAAAGTGTTGCTTGCTGGGTTGAATAGGCCAGACGGCATGCAAGCAATCGCCGCATTGCTACTTATGTACCAGCAGCCAGCGTGGGCCAGCGTTGGTGCATGTTGCAAGCAACAGATCTTCCCAGGATTGCGGGGAGAGAACTCACTTTCCGGTGGGGGTGGGGCTGGGGGGTACGGTGGCGGGTTCGGGCTGGGCGGCGGGCTGGGCAGCGGCGGCGGTGAGCCATGTGGCGAGCCCCTGATCTCCAGAGACCAGGACCTCAGGAAGCCGGTGGGCGTGTCAGGGCCGTACGACGGCCACGAGCCATCGCTGATCGCAATGGTCCACGCCCCTGCGAGCAGCAGGCGACATGTATGAAGCACAGTGGCGAGCGAGTGCATTATAGTGTGATCGTACGCTTGCATGTAGCGCGCGGCTATCCTCTGAATGGGGCCGCTGGGCTGCTATGCCCTTCTTATCATCAGAAACTCGGCTGCTGCTGTATGTTAGGGTAGTGTCACGTACAGCGCATTCTCATGCCAAGCATCCGTGCCAAGCTCTTGGCTCAGCGTCATCCTATACTTACTTAGCTTAGCTATATGTAATACCAATCATCGCGCACAACAATGGCCCAGTTGCTTGCTTGCCTGCCGGGTCCGTGCCACGGTACCTGTTGTCTATGTTGTCCCACGGGTAGTAGGTGCCGCCCGTCAGCGACACCTGACCGGTCACCGCCCTCTCCGCCGCGTCCATGCGCAGCGTGTAGATGCCGGACATGGGGCCATTGGTGGTCCAGCTGGGCGTGAAGGGCGGGACCATCAGCATGGCCTGGCATGGCGGCAGCATGATCACAGCAGCAAGTACAAGGGCACACCAGGCACTTGAGAACTATGATGTCATCGTACTGAACGATTTCGTCCGTAATAAGACTGTAATAGCTATCTAACAGTTTATGTTCGTGTGCCCACTCACAGAGGACTGTCCAGCCCTGCGAAGCCACACAGCGAACCCAATTGGCGACTGATGCTCCAAGTTGAGGCGCACGATCACCGATGTAATGGTGTTCACTCGGCAGCTGAGCGCAGGGTCCAGCAGGGGGTGGCAGCGGGCGGGTGCAGAGGTGGAGGGGTGGCAGCAACCAGCGTGAAGGCTGTGGTGCCTGATGCCCTTCCTTTAAACATGTATGTGGCATGTCCAGCGATAGAGAGAAATATATATGATACACATGGGAACTTCGCCAGCTTCATGGCTACATACGCACCTGTCTGGAACGTTGATTGTCATTGTTGCAAAGGTATAGTACGCGATGATCTGGGGTGCGTCGGTTGAGTCTGTTATGCAGTCCGTGGTGTCTGCGTGACGGCAGAGTGGACTAAATCAGACGGGTCTTGGGCGCAAGCTCCAGCCAGACCCTCGGCCCGAGCTCAGCTAGCTTGCAGCATCACATCACACAAGGCCCAACCCTAACATCACGCAGGGCCCTGACCGCCGAGCGACGCACCCTGGCTGTTTGCTCCCTGGGGGCCCATCACGAACACCGCCGCAGTCAGCGCCAGCAGGGCCGTCGCCTTGCAGGCCAGCTCCGAGCTGCTGCGATACCGAGAGCGTAGCATGTTGGCAATGATGCTCGCCCGTACTTTCACGTGTGTAGCTCCTCACGCGCTACAGTCGCCGGCCGCCCTGTGGACCGACACATTATTATGACGGGTGAGGGCCAAAACGAGGGTTAGGAGGGCAGGGCGTTGTTCGCAACGAATGGAGACAAGGTTGGACAGGGCACTGTGCTCATGGGGCCGCTGCTCCAGGCTGGACGCATGGGGGGAGCTGCACACAGAGGGGATGGATAAATGGAAAAGGGGCATATGGCTGCTGGCAGGGCGCGATGGACCTACAGGCACACGCTCCCAGCCCTTCCAGTTACACATATCTATCCATCCAGCCAGTACCACGCCAGGGCAAGCACAACTGTGTCGCTCAGCCCCTAGACGCTGGATCCCCTGAAATCTGGATCACGGTAGATAGCATGCATCTCGGCTCCATTTAGAAGGCAGCAGCCATGTCCACTGCAACCTGCCGCCACAGCGGCTGGCGCCATCCATGCCCCTCAGCCCACTCCAAGCCGGCGGGCCAGCAAGCCAGCAAGCAAGTCAGTGGCTGCAGCCAGAGCCTGACACGAGCTGCAGGGGCGGGCCACCAGGCACGGCCCCCGGTCGCCGCCCTTCCTCCATAAATCACGGCGGGTTATTGGTCCCGCTGTACCTCTACGCACATGTGGCCACATACAGTACATAAAGCTGTGTGCTAGGGCCACATGCACACGGACGGGACCACAGCAGGGCCAGGGGATGGAACGAACCGACCCGGCACGGGGGACGGAGGTTGCCACTGCCTGCCCCTGCAGAGCTTTGGGCGCCCGTGGAGGTCACCTGCTATCCTGCCAAGCTGTGGTAAGAGCCAGAGGCGCTCTCAGGCGCCTGCTGGTGGCGGCTTTCGCTGCCCTCCTACCACGCTCCTGCCCATTCTGCAGCGCGCGCGAGCATATAGAGCCTCCAGATGCAGCTCCGAAATACGTGTCTGTGCCTCGTCTGGCACCGTTTCTCGGGGCCACCACAGCAACAGCGTCGGTGTGGCTACGCTGCGAGCCACAGAATAATTTAACCTCGTGCCTTACCTAGGTTACTTTGAAGTACACATGCGTCGACCTGGTGCGCGACCAGGCTGCCTATGTGCGATAAGCACAGCGTGACGTCGCTTTGCAGCACGCGCTTGTGCCTGGAGGAATGCAACCGGCAGTACAGGGTTTACATTA
The DNA here is from genome assembly GCA_001662425.1 of Chlamydomonas sphaeroides. Classification (NCBI taxonomy): domain Eukaryota; kingdom Viridiplantae; phylum Chlorophyta; class Chlorophyceae; order Chlamydomonadales; family Chlamydomonadaceae; genus Chlamydomonas; species Chlamydomonas sphaeroides. The sequence continues at coordinate 13,962 of BDDC01001843.1, read as the reverse complement.
TTGGATGTATGGATGACACCCCAAGTTTCAGTCACGGCCGGCCCTGCCACAGACGCGGGGCGAAAGCTGATTCTTTGGTCCCACTGGACTGCTGCTGGTTGGGTGTGGCAGGCGCTTTCCGGTGACATTCTATTTACCTTTGTGCGCGAAGGACGCGTGGTGTCCACCTACTCGGCGCAGCGCACTACAGGTTCCTTATGTCGCCGCCTCGAGCTTACTGTGCAGTTGAAAGGGGAGGCAGGGAGGCAGGAATGTCGCAGCAACCAAGCATACATTTCTGTGACCGGCAGCCGCACTATGGGCACAGACAGAAGCGCAGCAATAAAGGTTTTTAAAACTCACAGGAGACTGGCCCGCTGCTGCAGCAGAGTTGCAGACGAGCTTGATGACAACGGATGGCAGCGGCTGAACTGCAGTCAGGTGCTGCGTGACAATGGCTGTGACTGCTGCATTGAGTGCGGACGCGCGTGGGGAAATGCGAAGACGACGGTTTCAAAGAGTACACATTCCAACTTCATGCGTGAACTTCATAGCAGTTGCCCTCGTTCGTAATAGCGGGCAGCCCGTAGTCGTGAGGCTGGACGACTGCAGACACACGCTTTCCGGAGCACTCCTCTCACTGGTTTGGCGTCTGAGCCCTCGTTGCCGTCGCGTGCTCGAGTCGTCGCCGTGACTGGATGAATGGAACTTTGCTTCTGCGCATCCGTGTGTGACACGATTATGCCCTGACGCAGCTTTCGCCACTTGAAGCACTGCAGCTTGGGGCTGCAAAGCACGTTAGGAGATTGAATAGGTGCAAACACAAAGCACCCCGAGGTGCCCACGCATGAGCTCCGTCCCCGCCCACGTAAATAAGACAAAAGTCAAGAACCTGTACCTGCAATCCTGCGATCCCAACCTTTCACCCATAGCTGCTGCGACGGGGGGCCAAGCACGCGAACAGACATGCAAGGTGCAAGTGCAGGAGCACGACGACGTACAGGGCCTGACGCTCTCACCCCGGGCAGCCGGGCGCAGGGCCCGCAGGGGCCGCAGGGTTTTGCGTGGCTACCGACGCTTGACACACACGCACGCTGGCACTCACGTTGTCCCTCGCCCCACCCCTCCTCCTCCTGCCCCCACCCACCCCCTGCACACACCCCACCGCCAGGCGGCCGGTGTTGCAACGCCACCGCCGTCGGCTGCGGCGCCCGCCCGCCCTGGGCCCGTCTCGCGATGTGCGCCGGCACACGGCCGGCCGGGCCTAGCTGCGTGCAAGGGGAGCACTGCACGCTGCCGAGCCTGCGGCCGGCAGCTGCCCAGCCGTCAGCGCATGCAGCTAGCGCAAGGAAAGGTGCGGACGGGTCGTGTCAACCGTGAGCGCGCTCTGCACATCTAGAGCTCGCGGCTAGCATATCTCCGAAGAGGCGTGCGTGCGTGCGTGTGTGGCACCTGCCGCCGCCAAGTAACGCGCTGGCGCAGCGCGGCGCGCCGCCCGCCGCATGAGTGGGGCTCGCGGAGTGGCGGCCGCATCGCTCCATCCCCAGCAGCCGCGGTGAGGGCTGCGCAGTGCGCAATACAGCGTGGGCCAGCGTGGACGGAAGTCGTCATATAAAAGTAGGGTACCTGCGAGGGCTGCGCAGCTGTCAAGGCAGGTTCGGTCGTCGCCAGCGGCTGCACGTGCGGCCGCGGCCGACCGGCGATGTACGGTCGCGGCTTGCTGCACCGCTGCCCGCACACTGCCCGCACACGCGCGCCGTAGCGGCGAGGCAGGGCGGCGGCCGGCGGCGGGCGGCAGCTCTCTGACGGGTGCGGCAGCTCCCAGAAGCGCCGTGGGTCCCGTGGCGTGTCGTGGGAGGGAGCGAAGGGAGGGGGGTTGCGGAGCGCTGTGTCGGGGGGGGGCGCGGCTGGGGCTTTCAGTAACTAGTTGACCAGCGTGGAGGCGACTAGGGCTGACTGGGCCCGCGATGCCGCGCAAATGCCCGTCGCGTCGGTTGCGCCGCCCACTCGCTTGCGGCACCGTCCCCGCCAGGAGGGTTGACCACTGCAGGCGTTGAATGTCGGGGGCAGAGGGGCGGACGTTGCTCAAGCCCATGCTGAGGGCGGGGAGGCGAGGGAGAGGAGGGGGACGGGAAGGGGGAGGCGGGGGCCGGGGAGGCGGGAGACAGAGAGCGTGTGTTTGTGTGTGTCGGCGTGGATGCGGAACAGCCATGCGTTGTGCGGTGTGAAGGGAGCGAGAGAGCGGCCGCGGGTTGGCCGCCCCCGAGCGACTGCCACTCGCTTGCGGCGCCGGCCGTCCTGCCTGCGTCCATCCCAGGAGCTTACTTGGCCGCCCAGGCACACACGGCGGCCGGCCGGGCGCGCCTAGCTACTACATGGGGCGTATTGCTGCTGCCGGACCAGCTGCCGGCAGCTGCCTCGCCGTCAGTGCCTGCATGCTGCGCGACGACAGGTGCGATGCGGACGGGTCGACCTTGAGCGCCGTAAACGCAGCTCTCGTGGCCAGAAAGGGGCCGCAGCGCGCGGCGGGGGCGGGTGCGTGAGTGGCCCCACTGCCGTGCGTGCACTCGTGCATATGCCCCCACCTTGGCCACTCACCTGCGCAATGCGTACAGTACGATAACTTTACACAATTCCTTTTTGAGACACACTGACGACGCATATGTGTACCGGTAGTGTCGATCTATGCGGACATGGTGGAAGGGCCAGAAAAGGGGCGGACAGCGGCCGGAGCTCGGTAGGAATGCACGGAGGCACAGGCCGGGGCGGGGGCCCTGGGGTCGGACTGGAACCCTGTAAAGGGTAGGGGCCCTGGGAAGGGGCATGCATGCAACCTTGCTACCCTACACGGATTCGTATCTTAAGCCGTACGTGCGCGCTTCCTGTGCGTTGCGTGACTTTGGCCGCACCCGCTGCGGCGCACCTGGGTCGTGCACCGCACGCCAGATTACCCTCCTTACCTTCCGATCGTCCGGTCCCTCCACTTTCCGGCGGGCCCCAGCCCTCGGCGTCCCATGTCCATGTGACGTATGGTCATGGAGGGCAGCGAGCGCCGGCATGCCGCACTGACATGGCGCCACACCAGGAGGCCCAGGAGGGACGGGGCGTCCGGAAGGAGAGGAGGAAGGAGGCCCAGGAGGGAAGGAGACGAGGGAGCACCCTGCGGCCTCCTTCGCCAGGCGGCAGCTCGGAAGCGGTGTGCCGTGAGCAGCGGCGCGAGGTCGACTTGCAGCAGCCCAGAGGCCCAGCACGCGACGTGGAGGGGCGCCCCTGGAGGGGATGGGGGGTTGGGGGTCAAAGCAACGAGGCACGCTGCATGCAGCTTCTCAGGAGAGCGCGGAGCTGACCAGCGAACGAAGCAGCAGTACGGCATGGTCCGCCGGCACAAGTGGCACCGCTTAGTAGCCCCGTCATGCATACACGCCGCGCAATAGTTTTCGTTGCCTCGCGAAGAGCTTGCGCTTATATGACCCAACGAAACGAGCTATGCAACAACACTTGATTGACATCAGGAAGCAAGCAGGATGCAGCTCGAACGCGAAATCTGGCAGGTCCTACCACCTCGACTGCTACATAGTATAGCCGATAGCGACACAGCGAACATCCGGGCGGGCACTTGGCGCCTGGTGTCGCCCGAATGCGCTGCGCAATTCTCCGGCGTCGCCAACCAGCTGTCGCAGCCGGTCCCGCAGCACGCCTTTGCGGCCAAGTGGGGCGCTCCGGGCGCAACACGCAGCCTGCAGCTGTGGAAGCGGCTGCGGCTCGTGGCGCTGACCGCTGCGTCTGGCGTGCAGCCCAACCTGGAGCTGGCAATCGAGGCTGCCGGCTGCGCCCTGCAGAGCTCCTGCGCCTTCACCGCGTCGCCAGCCATGGTCGCCGCCGCGGGCGCTGGCCAGCTGGACATCTGCAAGTGGCTGGTGCGCCACAAGGGCTGCGAGCCGCGGCGCGGAGACTACGAGGCGGCCGCTCGTGGCGGCCAGCAGCACGTCTGCGAGTGGTTTCTGGCACAGCCTGGCGCGAACCCAAAGTGGTGCTTCTCTGCGGCAGCTGCGGCCGTCACAGGCGGCCACCCGGACCTGGCGGCCTGGCTGCTGCAGCAGCAGCGGGAGTACCGCCGACACCACGGCGCCGGCAGGGAAGGGATACATCTGCTGACATGTGCGGCAGAGGGCTGCAGCCTGCCCGACCTGTGTCGGGCAGCCGCCGCGTACGACATCGATGTGGCGGGTGTGGGCAGCAGCTCGGCCGCATACGTTCTGGCCGCCGCTGCTGCCAGCCATACGCCCGACTGGGAGGCCAAGACCAAGTGGCTGGAGGCAGCGCTCATGAACCCGCCCATCCCGGTAGCCAGCCTGCAGGACGCCAGCATAGTCTGCCGCCAAGTTGTTGAGCGCTGCAGTGCCGGCAACGTGCCCACACGGCTGGCGTGGCTGCGCGGCCGTGGATACCCCATACCCGTGCGGGATGTGCTTGTGGCAGCGGCAGCAGCGGGCAACACGATGCTCCTGGAGAACCTTCTGGATGACGCCTCCACCATTGCAGATGGAGCGGTGTGTTTCAAGGACCTCAGGGCTGCGTGCGAGGCGGCAAGAGCGGTCAGCCAGACCGCGGCGGTGCAGCTGCTGGTGCAGCGGGGCGCGCCCATGGACCCCCTTGACATGCTGCGCGCCGTCTTCCAGCACAGAGTCAAGCGCCCAGAGCGGGAGCTGGCGCTGGCGCGCTGGGTGGTAGGCTCGCCACAGATGGCGGCCTGGGCAGCGGGCGCCAGCATCGAGGACATGAGGCGCGCCACCGAGTGCGTGGCCGCACAGGGGGATGTGGGCCTCATGCAGCAGGCTGAGCAGGTGCTGCTGGCGGCGGCGGCCGCCTCGTCCTCATCACCAGCGGCCACGGGCCGTGAGCCCCTGGCAGGGCCCGCGGCGCTGTGGCATGGGTACCACATCAACAACGCAGTCCGGTCCGGCTGCGAGGGGGCGCTGGAGTGGCTGGTGACGGAACGCCAAGTGCCCTGGCCGGTGAGTGAGCTAGCGGCGTGCGTGGTCGTGTGTGTGTGCTGTACTGCATTACTTGGTGGACGGAAGATAAGTTGTATGCGTATGTCCGGAGGCCAGGCGGGGGCCAGACGCCGGGCCGGCACGCACACATGGGCGACCTTGATGGTGTGGCCCATGTGTGCAGGGCAGGGCAACCGACTGTCCCTAGTATGGTAATAAGTGCGTGACTGCCTTTCTTGTTTGTGTACATATTGTGCAAACTGCTGCCGTGCACCACCCAGTGGTTGCCTGTGCTCTATCTGCCCTGCCTCAGGCCGACGGGTCGCCCTTTGAGCGTGCAGCAACCGGGGGCGACCTGGCCATGCTGCGGTCGCTCGCACGCCGGGGCTGCCCCTGGGGCCCACCCGGCAAGGTCTTCACCGGCCTGCTGCCACAGGCGGTGCCGCTGCCGGCGCTGCAGCTGCTGCTGGAGCTGGGCTGCCCCCCGGACTGGGCGCAGGCGGTGGCTGCAATGGACGCGAGCTACGGACCCACATGTGCCCGCGTGCGCGCCTGGGTGCTGGGCCACGCGGCCGGCGGGGTGGTGTAGGAGAGGGCCCGTCGCCGTGAGGCCCTGAGGCCCTGCACCGATCGACAAGATGTGCTGTGTATGTGAAGATGGGGGGCGCGGTTGCTCGCGAGTGATCAAGCGTGTTGGCAGCTGCTGGGGCGGTGTAGGCGGTGGGATGGTTCTTCACCTCTCCCACCCCACCACGCCCCGGGGGACAGGGCGCGTAGGGGGTTTCGGCCCTCCTGATCGCCCTACCTCCTTAAATCACGGCGAGTCAAGCTCGCCGTACATCTATTTCTATTTCTATGTCTATTTCTATGTTAGGCGGTGGGATGGGATGGCATAGCTCGTTGGGCTAGTTGGGCAGCAGGTAGGCGGTGGCTGGTGGTATGTAGGGTCGTTGGTAGGGGCCACGCCACGGCAGCAGCAGCCAGCAGCTTGCTTTGGCGCCACACGTTGCACGCTGGCGTTGGCTTTGCACATGCGGACGCATGTCAGCCGCCATCGATCTGCTGCATGCTGCGGCCAGCAGGCGGTCACGCGACGACGTGACGAGAACCTGAGCAGCGTGTTGAGGGAGTGCATGTGCTGCTAGATGACCGTGGTTCTGTGCTGGAGTTTGGAGTTGCTTGGTGCTTGCTTCGCACACGGAACGCTTGGGATGGCTGCAATGAGCAAGGGGCCGCTCCACCCAAGCCGTCGCATACACGCAGCCACCCAACCAGCCGTGGTCGACCGGCCGTGCGCCGATTGAGGTGCCGTCTAGCAGCAGCCGGCCGCAGAAAGGAGCGCTACCGATTCGCGGCCGGCCCCAGGGTGGCTGCCCGCCATGTTCCTGCTGCCCAGCCGCGCGCGTGTGCCGGCCGTGCACCTTCGTGCTAGTTCTTGCGTGAGCGGGCTGCGGGCGGGCTGCGGTCTGGATTTGCGGGACTGCGTTGCACGTGTGCGGGCCCGTGTGTGCCGAATATGGTGTATAGGCTACGGTTTCTCGTGTCGGGCCGTGACGGACCGGGCTGCCGGCTGTGGTAGGCACCCGCGTGCGCGGGGGCAGCAGGCTGGGCAGCGGGGCGGCAGGGGGCTACAGCAGGGCGGCAGGGCACTGCTGCAGCAGTGTAAAAAATGTGGTACGCACGGTCATAATCTGGGACCCTGGACCCGCAGCCTGCCCGCGCCATTTTCTGGCGGCTGCGCATTCGTCAGCGACACCATGGTATGTACGACCGTATCTAACACGGGGTAGACGTCCATCTCATGACGCCCGTGTCTACGTCCACCGTGTCCGACACTAGTCTCTATGCCACCGTGTCTGACACTGGACTTGAGGCGGCCGTGTCCGACACCAGCCTAGAGGCCCCGTCTCGAGACACCAGTCCCGACACGAGTCCTGGATTACACGGTCCTATACGCGCGGGGTGTATTTTGCGCAGAGTCCGGAATATAAGCAGGGCAATATACGGTCATACACACTAGCCCCCAAAATCACAGACGAGGAGGACCTCTGTTGCTGCGCGCCTGCTTGTCGTTGGTAGCGAGGCTGTGCCAACGAGTGTACGCGTCGCGGGCCACTGGCGCGCTTCATAGTTCCGTGGCCTCTACAACCAACCGGGCCGCTGCCGGCGCCAGCAGCGGGCACTTGGAGTTTTGAAATGCCACAGCAGCGCTAGCTCCCAAGCACGAAAGGGGCAGGGGCAGGGGCCCCGAGGAGGGCTGCTGCCGTAACCTTCCCCCCGGCCGGAGGGGGCGGGCCCCACGGCTACGGTCGGCTGTCCGCAGCTGTCAATGCGCCCAAGCAACACCCAAACCCAAAGCCAGCCCCTCGACCCCAGCCATCCGAACCCACATCAATCCCCCGCCTTACCCGCCGCCCAAGCAAGCACCTACCCCGCCCACCGACACCTCCTACTCCCCCCCATCGCCACCCAATCTGCCCTGGCCTGGCACTACTGGCATGCATGTCCCTACGAGCCCTCTGAAGCCTCCATCTGAAGCCTCCATTCCTTGAATCACGGCGAGTCAAGCTCGCCGTACATCTAATTCTATTTCTATGTCCTCCATCTCCCCCAAGCCACCACCTCCGCTGCCTCGCCTCGCCCCGCCCGCCCTAGCCCATCCCAGGGGAGATCTCCCCTGGCCCATCCCATCGCTTGCCCCGTTTGCTGCACAGGTGACACATTCATTTATTTAGCATACAGTCCTACATGCAGTGGGTCGTGCGAGTTGATAGGGCCCGACGGGGGCAAGCAAGCCACCTGGCTCATCACCAGCAAGCGCCATGGGGCAAGCTCTTGCGTGAGTCCAACACCCCACCCCAGCAAGTGCCTTGGGGCAAGCTCCATCGGGGTCCAACGCCGCGCTCCCATTGACTGACTGGTCGTCGGCCTCCCTCACAGCCGGATAGGCCGGAGCGGCCACCCGCCTCCAGCCCCGCCGACCCACGTTTCTACGGCTGTACGCCCGGCATGCGGCCTTTCTTTGTCGAGGCGGATGCGAAGCCTTCGCCGCCGCCGCTTGCGGCGCAATCCCCTTTTGTTTCCCCTGCCCCGGCCGCGGTGTCCGCCCCGTGGTGTCGGGTTCGTGCCGCATCTCGAAGCGCTGTACGACAGCTGCTGCGTTGGAAAGTTAGCGCTGCTGGCCAAATTTTATGCTTCGAAACGGCGCAGAGTATCGACGCCATCGACGCCATTGACGAAGATGGGGCGATCGTGATCGCGCTGCTGTCGACGTGTTGTTGACCCGTTGCTAGACTGCCCTAATTTGCAAGGGCTCCGGAAGGCTCCGGACCTGTCCGGATACAAGCTCAGGCTGTGCGCGCTGTGATGTGGCGCAGCCGAGGGCGGGCGCAGCGGCTCCCAACGTATCAAGGACATTATTACAGCGTGGAAGTCGGCCAGAGTGAGCAGCTCCGGCAGGTCTCGCGATGCGAGCGAGCTCAGGCCGTGGGTGGTGTGCAAGGGCTGCAGAAGCAGGGGAGACCCCTGTGCAGAAGTCTGGATGCGAGCGCAGGCCGTGGGTGCTTCACAGCCCCAATCAAGCGGCTGCAGCAGCTAGATAGACGCGGCTGTCTGAGTCGTGCGTTGGCGGCGTGGGTCTTCGGTCAAAGCCAGCGTCATCGCGCGCTCAGGGTCGAGCACCGACGGCGGAGCCCCAATCCTCTTCCGTCCGATGGCCGCCTCGCCGTCCACACGACTGGCCCCTACCGCGCCCGCTCGCGCACGGCTAGTAACATCCGTTCAAACGAAAACGTTGAGCAGGCATGCTAGCTCATACCATACGTGGAACAGCCAAAATAGCTGAGATGGCAACAGCCGGCAACAGGCCCACTCCGCAAATGAAGCCAGCCGTGCAGCACAGCGGCCGCAGCACAGCGGCCGCAGCACAGTGGCCGTGTGCCCCACATAGGCTCTTACGCACCTTCGGAACCCCAAACGTCCATTCGACACAGGAATTTCATCACTGCGCAAAGTGCCGCTGCCCACCAGCCATTACCACAAGATGCTCGATATGATTCGATGCCGCCAGGTGCGGTATGTACACACGCCCTGTACGGCCGGTGGCTATGTGATGCACGCTCCGATGTGTGGCGCCAGCGCCGGCATCCGAAGGTGCGAGTGTGAAACATGCGATATGTGCTATATGTGACAACGGTGCGTCTCTGCTAGTGCGCGTCTGTGAGAGCTAAGCATTGCGTGCAGGCGCGGCAGCGCTCAGCCGTGCCTCAGCAATCCCCACGCCAGCCCCCTTCCACGGCCCCTGCAGCCCGCCAGCGCAACATCGTGCCTGCCGCCGCACACGCGGCGGGGCCGCGGCTCGCGGCTCGCAGCCCGTCCTATCTGATTCTATCTACCACAACACATAACCGCGCGCTATTAGCATTATCAGATCCGCGGTGCGCGACGATATTCCGTGATGCTGCGGGACAACGCGACGACACGCCAACGTCGCCTGCTGCCCGGTGCTGACCCCAAGCCCAGCGCAAACCCGGCATGCCTGGGGATCGCGAGAGCCGCTGCCGCCCGCAGCCGCGGGTGTGCTCCCCTGCTGCCGCAGCAGCAGCCAGCGGAGCTGGCGAGCGACTCGCGAGCCGCGGCCCTCCATTGCGTCGTTGCGAAAAACACATCAGACACTGTGAGGCACCCACTGAAGGGTTCCTCAAGCGTCCTTGCGCCGCCCTCCCGGCGGTGGCGTTCCCGCCGCATCAGCAGTAACGCCGTACAGGCTAGCCGCGCCCGTTCGTGGGTCGCCGCAGGTCTGCCCCGCCGTGTTGCCCGGGCACACGGCAGAGCACGCGGACATGGGCAGCACAGCCACCGAGCCGGCGGCTGGCAGCCGCCCGGTCAGCGCAAAGCAGGCCGTGCCTTGCAGCGCCACAAAAAAGGAGGAGGTGTTGGCCGCGAGCGCCGCACAGCCCTCGCGGCCCACAGGGGGCCGCAGCGCGCCGAGGCGCGTCAGGTTGACCCCGGCGGCCGAGGCGTTGACGCAGAGCAGCGCGCCGCCGCCGGCTGCAACCGGAGGCCGCGCCGCCAGCGGTGGCGATGGAAGCACCGTGGTCCCTGGCGGCAGCGCGCGCGGCGGCGGCGAGGGCGGCGGCCGGCTCCGGAAGCTCTCCAGCAGATCCGCCAGCTCCCAGAAGCGCTGCGAAGGAACGGATCCGGGGGCAGAATGGCCGGACAGGTTTAGGGGCGTGAAAGGCGTGGCGCGGCTCACCTCTCCATGATGCATGTGCACAGTGAGCCCTTGCCGAGCCCTATACACCAAGACAAGGCATGTGCACAGAAAGCCCTTGCCGAGCCGAGTGCGCGTCGTCCGGCCGGAGGCGGCCCGCTACAGAATCGGACGGCCGCCACGAACGCCCCTAGCCCGGTGCGACAGACTTCCATGTAGGCGCCCCCCATCCGCACCTCTGCTCCTGGCGTGGTCCGGGTGGTGGCTGCCTTGGCCTCAAGGAACGCTGCATCCGCCTGGGCCAGCTGGGCAGGAGACAGCACCAGCTGCGACGAGGAGAAGAGGGACACGCAAACAATCAATATAAGTATAATGGATATAGTAGAGTTTATGATAGGGAGGGCCGCATCCGCCTGGGCTAGCTGGGCAGGAGACAGCACTAGCTGCGACGAGGAGGGAGAGGGGCAGGCCAGTCGATATTGTGTAGTGTCATGGCTGGTGCTCGGGCCTGGCGGATGGGCCATGGCCGTGGCCGGGGGACAGGAGCTGGGGCTGGTGCTAGGGCTTGGGCCGGGACTGCTGCTGAGGCCAGGGGCTTCCAAAGGAACTGAAGGTACCCACATCAAACGCATTGCCCCTGTCCTCACCTGCCCCTGCGCCGCCGCCAGCAGCTGCTGCGCCGCGATGAGCGCATTGCGCAGCGGCAGCGCCCCCGCCGAGGTGTTGCCGCTAGCGCCCACCGCCAGCGCCTGGCCCGCCACCACGGAGCTGCCGAACAGCACGCCCATGGGGCCGGTCACGAGGCCCACCTACGGGGATTGGGGAAGGGGAGGGGTTTTCAAAATGATGTGGGAGGCATCGCTGGCCATTTGGACGAGGGCCGGGCCGGGGAGGGCAGCACGGCGGGCCAAGGGGCACACGGCGAGCGTTGAAACACGGTGCGGGGAGGCCGCGGCCCCGCCCTGGCCCGTCCCAGCCCTGTCCCAGACAGGCGCGGTCGGCCCCACCCCCACACTCCATAGCGGGTGTTGCCCGGGGCGAGCAGCACAACCCACACGGCACCACCGGGCCCCCCTCAACGCCCCACCCCGAGGGGTCGCCCCCACTCACGTCCACTGCGCTGCCGTTGAAGCCGGCTCTGCTCAAGCCGGAGGCCTGCAGCAGCCGCCTGCCGCCGCTGCTGTCGGCTGGGCGCGCCCGGCTTCGACGCGGGGGCGGCGGCGGAGGTGAGGCCCATGCTGCACCAGCGGGGTCGGCCTGCTGGTAGTAGGCCGCCGGCAGCAGTGGAGGTCCCGCCACCAGCAGGGCGCCGCCGGCTGCCACAAAGTCCAGCAGCGCCTGGGGGGGGATGGAAGCGGGCGAGGGGTCAAGGGAAGGGGTTCGGAACGGCGAGCTAGCTTTAGGTATTGTTCATGCTGTTGGTGTTTGCTACTTCTGCTTCATGCGGACGGTGTCGGCTACATGTTTATGCTGATGCCACTTCTCAAGCTAATGCCAGCTTCGCAATATCGTGTCGTAGATCGTTTCGCAACTTGTTGCCGCCGGGCCTCGCCATGGGGTGCCGTACCTGCCGTATCCCGGGGATGCCGTACAGACTGGTGTACGACTCGATGACGTACAAATGGGCACGGGGCCACCGCTTGCTGAGCTTTCGCGTGGCCGCGTCGGTGGCGTCCTCGCCGTAAGCGCTGCTGGTGTCGTTGCGCCGCCGGCGTCGTGGCGGCGGCCGTGCGGCGGCGGGCCGCTCCGCCTCCTGCTGCTGCCGCACCGCCTCTGCGAAGTCCGGCAGCGGCAGCAGCAGCTTTGCTCCGCCTGCGCCCCTGTCTTTGGGCGCCGCAAACACATCGGGCGCCTGGCGGATCAGGTAGCTGGGGGAGGGGAGGGGATGGCGGTTGGCGGTCAGGCGGCAAGGAGGGAGAGGATGGAGAGGAGGGAGACGTCTTGATACGGCAGCAGATAGCGCAGCACATGAGTACGGCATGTACGGCATGGTGACTAGCTGACTATTGCCTGCCTTAAACAACGACTGAAAGGGGCTATTATCTTTGGGAGCAGAAATGTCCAGCTACAGCCAATGCCGTCCCCTGCCCACGCAGCCAACCCCAACCGCAGTCGCCGTCTCACCGCGCCAGGCCCAGGAAGCGCTCGCTCGCCACAGCCACCCGCAGCAGCTGCCGCCGGCCACCGCCGCCGCCGCCGCCGCCGCCGCCGCCGCCGCCGCCGGGTGTCGCCGGCTGCACGGCCCACTGCGCCGTGTTGAGGACGAGGCCGGCCAGCGCGGGGTCAGCTGCCCCAGCGTCGGTGGCCTGAGCCAGGGCCCGGGCCCGGTGGCGGGACGGCACGGCGGCGGTGGCCGCTGCCGCTGCCGTGCCGTAATCAAGATCCAGATCCAGATCCACGTCCAGATCCAAGCGCATATCTGGTTGGGCAAAGGGCTGCGCCAGCGCCGATGACGCCGCAAGGCGCCTCCGACGGGCGGTGTCGCCGCCTCCGTCGCCGCCTCCGTCGCCTCCGCAGCAGGAGCTCAGGTATCTGTCGGCACCGAACACGGCCTGAGGGGGTGTTGGGGTGTTGGGGTGTTGGGGTGTTGGGGTGATGGGGTGTTGGGTTGATGCCGTGTTGGGGTGATGGGGTGATGGGCTCGCCACTGAGGGAGGGCCACTGAAAGCCGTACATGCAGCCGCGCCAAGGACGGGCGAGGTGGGGGACAAAGGAAGCGTGTTCTGCGCTGCGCTTGGAGCACACTTGGCGATTGCTTGTCGGTTACTTGACGACAACCTTGCAGCCACTTGGCAATCAAAGGCACCCACCAGCCGGCCCTCGCCGTAGCGCGCCACCGCAGCCACCGTGGTCCCAGCCCCGCCGCCTCCCAACCCGCCGCCTGCCGACCCCGGCGCCTCCTGGCCTAGCAGCGTCAGCAGCGGCACCGCCGAGCCGAACAGCAGCAGCGGCGCCGCCGCCTCCTGCAGGGCGGGCGGGTGGGAGGGTGGGTGGGTGGGTGGGGTCCAAGGGAAGGGGGACGAGGAAGGGGACGACCGGTGTCAGCAGCGGCAGCGCCGGCCCAAAGAGCAGCAGCGGCGCGGCCGCTGCCTGCACAATCCAAGCAGACCGTAAAACTGTGAAGTCGGCAGTGCGTGCGAGCGTCACGGCATGTCTGCTAGTCTACATACACTGCACGGCATGCACAATACAATGTCGTCAGGGTCGTGGCATCATATCATAGTGCACATTGTGATTCTTGTATGCGGCGCGGCCGCCTCCTGCGCGATCCCAAGCAGCAGGCCATGACGCACGATACGATATGGGGTGGCACCTTTCCCCTGGATGGCGCGTAACGCTAGACGGGCGGCGTGAAATCAGAGCGGGCGATAGGCCGTCGACGGCCCCTCCGTACCTCGCTCCGTACGACAGGCGGCACCCCCTCCGCGATCTTCGGAAGATCCCTGGTGTACGACACTTCGTACGTCGCCAGGACTGCCTCGTCCGAGGGCGGCGGCGGCGGCGGCGGCGAGGGCGGCGGCGACGGCCAGTCGTCCGGCGGCGGCGGCGGCGAGGGCGGCAGCGGCGCTGGCGGCGGCGGCGAGGGAGGGCGCGGCGGCAGCGGCGGGCGCGGCGGCGGGGGGACGGGGAGGGCCGCCGGCGGCGGCGTCGCATCGGCGCTGGGTTGGGGGCTTGGTGGCGGCGGCGGAGTCAGGATGGGGTGGGGGCTGGGCGGCTCGGGGGTTGGTGCCGGCTTTGGGGCGGATAACTGCGGCCGGGCCTGAGGGGAGGGCGGGG
>BDDC01001842.1:0-18219 GCA_001662425.1 Chlamydomonas sphaeroides | reverse complement strand
GGGGGGGGGGGGGGGGGGGGGGGGGGGGGGGGGGGGGGGGGGGGGGGGGGGGGGGGGGGGGCTGGCGGACGCAGGCTGGAGTCTTCGCCGCTTCCGCAGCTACCTCGCCACGGTAACGCGCCGGCGACCGTCTCGTGTTGCGAGGCTTACATGTTTTTCTGACCCGAGCGGCGCCGTGCTGCTCTCGCGAGTTCGTCTTCTTGGACGCAAGCTGGCGCCCGCCCCCCACTCGCCCGCGTTCTAAGGGGGGGGGGCGGCCGTTCCATGCCCCGCGCGCTGTGGCCAGCCTCCGACCCGCACGCCCCTACTTGGCTGGTGGAGCCAGAGGACAAGATAAGCACCCCTGCCGCATCCCAGCCCAGACAGCCCCACATCCAGGCCCTTCACGCAGCTGCAGCGCAACAGTTGCCACCCGGCTCCATCGCTGCCGCTCCACAAGCCCACAGTACGCTCCCAGTCCCTCAGCCGCGCCGCCTGGCCGCTGACCACGCCCCGCCGCCAGCGCCCGCTCCCAGCTACACCTGCTTCCCGTGGAAGCCTCGCCCAGGGCCCGGCGGCGCTGCTAGCGCCCGGGCCTCGGCCGCTGCGTCCCGCCGCCCCTGCTGCGGCCCTGCGCGGCGGCAGGCTGCCCACGAGGGCGGCGGCAGGGCCCCACGCCGCGCGAGCCCCCCGGGGCCGGCATTGCGGACCGCACAGCCAGGCCACCAGTACGTATCGCGTGGGGCTGTGCCCGCAGAGCGGCCCGTAGCGCCCGTCCCGGGGCCTGCCGCCTACGGGGGCCTCGGTCGCCGGGCCCCCGCCGGGCCCCATCGCTGCGGCGCCCACCGCTGCGTCGTGGGATCCGGTGGGGCCCGCGAGCCGGCGCCCAGCGACCGCCATGCGCCGCCAGCGGCGCAAGCGCACGCCGCGCCGCAGCGGGCCCCCGGTGGGCACCGGGCCTGCCCCACATCGAGCCGCTCGCGGGCGGCTGGACGGCCGCCGCCGTGGAGGGATGCTGACTCACACGCAGCCCCAGTGCCGCGGCTGACGGTGCCGCACTATGCGGCGCGCCGCCGCCGCCGCTGCCGCCGGGCAGCCCAGGCCTCCGTGGCGGGGTCCACGGTCGGCTTGAGGTGGGTGGCCTTGAGGCGGGCCTGGTAGTAGTGCCACACCGTCATCTGCGCCAGGTCCTGTGGCAGGTCGGCGGGTTGAAAACGGGGCGGCGAAGGGAGGAGCCAGGGCTGTCAGCGCAGGTGGCCAGCTTGCAACAGTTCCCCCCAAGGATTTGAGGCCCACCAGGGCTTCGAGCAGCAGGGCCGCGGTGCATGGCGGGGGCTGGCGGGGGCTGGCGGGGGCTGGCAGGGGCTGGCGGGCCCCGCGTGCTGGGCATAGACTCGCAATGGGAGGGCGCTGCGCACCCCGCACCCTAACGTACCAACGTACGAGTCATCGATCAGCGCACCGAGTTATTCCAAAAGACTGGCGACGTACGGGCCAGCGTACATACTCATTAATCAGCGCCGCCCCGTACCTCGCTGATGATGGGCCACCAGTGCTCCTTGAGGTGGCCCCAGGGGTGCCGCAGCACGCGCCCCGCAGGCGTGTTCCAGTCCTTGTAGCCCCACAGCTGTGTCTGCGGCAGCAGCAGCTGCTCGCCCTGGAACGAAATGTAGGCGTGGCAGCCCTGCGGAGCAGCGGTTGGCGGTTGGCGTTGGGCGTGAGCGGCCGACTGGCCTGCCCTGGCGGCGGGCAACCGCCAACCGACCCAGCACAACGGACTGCGATGCATGTCCATGCCCTTGTCTCACACGCAGGGTGGCAGTGAGCTACAGTACTTACAAACAAACACACGACACGCCGCTACCTCGCCCCCACCCTCCCCCGCACCTGGTCGTGCGGCCACTTCCACCAGGTGTCGTTGCGCCACCAGGGCGGGATGCAGGAGGGGCAGTCCCACACCTGGGGCACACGGGTGGGGACGGGTCGCGGCATGCGGGGGCTGGACGGGCCGGTGCAGGCGGGGGCACGGCCACCCCTGGGTGGCACGATGGGGCCTGGTCGTGCTCGGCGGAGGGGCGAGCCGGGGGGCCGAGGGGCAGGCGGGGCAAGCCCACCCCCGGCATGCGCGGCCAGCGGATGCCGTACTTTGCCGTACCTTTCTATAGTAATCCAGCGTTGCGGGCGCGGTCTTGATTACCTGGAAGCCCTGTCGTACAGACATGGGGCGCGGAGCAGGTTTGTTGGCAGGAGGGAGGGGGCACGGGCCAGGCGAAACGGACGCGGCACTGGTGTCTGTCGTACAGGCATGAGGCGCTGATGGCTGGGGCGACGGCCGGGGAACCGACCCGCTTGCGTGCGCGCTTGGGGCCGGGGCCACCGCCGCAAGATAGGACCACAGCCACGGGCTAGGGGCGAAAGCTGGAGTCCGCTGCGTACCTCAGCCGCGTAGCCCCTGCTCCCGCCCTTATTGTCCTAGCCCCGCGGAGCTGGCCATGAACGGCGCGCCCTCAGCCAGCTGCTGCTGCGCTGCTATCATGCACTGCGATGTTCTATACTTGAATACCAGCATGGAGCTGATCACAAGCTGCCCTACCCATCCTAGGGCCTAATCACGAGCTGCCCTACCCGTCATAGGGCTGATCGAAAGGTGCCCTACCGAGTTGATGATCTGCGGCGCGCCCTCCAGCCAGTAGCTGTTGTGCGAGTTGGGCTCCTCGCTGCCCAGGGAGGGAGCGCAGGGCGCAGGAATGCGGCGACGGCACACGGGCCTCAGGCACACGGGCGGGCGCCGCTGCTGCCCAGGTGGCCCCAGGTGGGAGTGGCGAGCGCGAGTGGAAAGTACGAGTGGAAAGTACGCAACGCCCTCTCACACAAATTCAGGCGCCGCGCATCGACCCCTTCCACCCTTCCCCCACCCAACGCCCCCAAGACCGGCCGTGCGTGCAGCCCCTAGCGCACACCCCGCGGTGTGGGCCCACCTGTAGGCGAGCAGCGCCGTGCTGTTCTTGAGGAAGGCGTCCAGCGCGGCCCCGAACGCGACCGGGTCGCTGCGGGGGCCGGGGGAGGGCGAGGAAAGCATGAGGTTGGGGTGGTGGCAGGCATGGGCAGGGGTACGTGCCAGCGGCAGCAGGGAACCTAAAAGCGCCCCTGACCGCCCCTGGAGGCCGCCTCGGGTCACAGCACTGCCACTGCCCATTGCATGTAGGGCTCCCCATCCACCAGCACCAGCAGCGCCAGCCCCCTAGGCCATGGCACAATCCCCTTTCCTCCCCTTCCCACTCCCTTTTCCCCTGCCCCGGGCTCCAGCGGCTCACCGAATGTAGGCGTCCCCATCCACCAGCACCAGCAGCGCCAGCCCGCCGGGCGGCATCAGCTCCTCCAGCATGGCCCGCTGCGCGGCGCCCACCTTGCGGCCGCTGTAGCGCCGGCAGACCGCGCTGCCGTTGGCGGCAACCACATACCCGCTGTCGGGCGGGCGCACGTACGACGCCGTACTGTCGCGGCCGCAGGCGTCGTACAGCGCGTGCTCCAGCATCTTGATAATGAACTCAGTCTGGGGCAGGGGTCGGTGGGCATGGCACCACTTCAAAGGTCCCGCCGGTGACTGGCAGGCGCGTCTGTAGGGGCAATCTGGCTTTGTAAGTAGGGGTGAGGCAACAGGCGGCCGAGCCCGTGCGGTGCGTTTACGTTTACGGTAGTTTGCGGGGACAGCAAACGCGTCCCTTGGCAGGGGCTGCCAGGGAGACGGTGGCGGGGGTGGCGAGAGCCCGGCGCCTGGAGCTCAGCCGTCGGTAAACTCGGCATGGCGCAGGGGTTGGGCGGGCTGCGTGGGTTGCGAATCGCCAGCACACCCCGCGAGGGCTGCCGCCCCTGCCGGCGCCGCGCAACGGCCGTGGCGCCGCGCCCAAGCAGGGGCACGCGGGCACGGCTCGGCGAGGGGCGGGCGCTGTCCCCGCCCCGTGCGCCCTCGCCCCGCCCCCCGAGCCCCCCCTGGCGAGCGCAGGCAGGCATCCCTCTAGCTCGCGACAGGCGCGAGGCAAGCGAGCCCACGAGCCGTGCCCCCGCCCGCGTGACCCCGCACCCCTGCCCCGACGCTCTTGTCGGCCCCCCTGCCCAGGCCTGTCATCCCGGCCCCCACCTTTGCCCAGCTCGGCCAGCGGCCGTCCGAGGGAGGCCACCACTGGATGTTGCGGTAGCGCAGCCCAACGCCTGTGGGTGTGTGGGTGTGTGTTCGTTTATGCGCTGCCCAACGCTGTGGCCCCTGTGCCTGTCCCGCGCTGCACCGCCAGATCGCCCGGCGCTGGCCCACGGCAACGACCTCCGACAGCAAGCTACCACAGGCGTACACAGCCTCACAACGCCCATCTACGGCAGCAGCCCCCCTGTACGGCAGCTGGCCCGTTGTACTGCCAGCGCCCCTTGAACGGCAGGCAAACCTTGTACGGCAACCGCCCCATCGCACGACAACCGCTCCATGGTACGGCAGCAGCCCCCGTGTACGACAAAAGCCCCCATGTGACCAGAGCGTGCCCAAACCGACCCGGGCCTCACCCTCGAGCGCCATGTCGTTGATGGCCGCGGTCGCCTGCGGGGGCGGGTCAGGCAGGCAGCCGGCAGGCAGGCGGGCCGTCAGGCAGGAACTAAGGCAGAGGGCGGCTTGGGGTAGGGGCGGCCGGTACGCTGCGGCGCAGGGCGCTGCAGGCTTGGCTGCGGTCGCGGGGCTGGGCTGGCAGTGCGTCGGCCGTGGGGTCCGGCAGGGCACGCCAGCGCTCCGCCCACGCCGCACCCTACATGCGGACACCGGTCGCTGCACCCAACCCAGCCCAACCAGCACGGCCACGCAGCAAGGCCGGCGGGTGCGAGGTGACGCCACCGCACCTGGGTGAGGCTGAGCTGGCCCTTGGGGTTGCGCGTGTACACGTAGGCGCCGCCCTCGGCGTTGTAGCCCTGGCGCCCGGGGGGGAGTTGGGGGGAAGCGTTGGGTCCGTGCTTGTCCGCCCGCGCATCGGGGGCATCGCCGTGTCGGGTTCGTGTCGGGTTCGTGCCAGCCCAGGCGCAGGCGCGATATTGCAAGGTCCGGGTCCGGCAGCACGGCGCCAGAGCGCCCTCCAGGGATGCTGCGCACACCGCTGCACCCGTGCGGGCACATCCCACCGGTGCCGGACGCAGGGCCCAGCCGCACCTGGGAGTAGTTTTTGGACTCGAAGGCCGTCTCAAATGCAAAGCCCGCCGCGCGGTCCGACCAGGGCGGGTAGGGCGGGAAGGGGAACTCCGGCAACTGCGACACGCCATGGGCGGCAGCGGACTCAGCTCCCCGCGCCAGCACCCGGCCGACCATCACTGACACCGCGCCGCCGCCAGAGGCAGGCGCCTGGGCGCTGCCCGTGCGCGGCGGTGGGGGCGTGGAGGCTCCCGCACAATGGGGTGGCGCCGACCCACACTGTCAGGGGCTGCCCAAGTCCCCTGCCACCCCGGCAGCCGCGTGCGCGGCGCCTGCCCAGAGCCCGGCGCACACGAGGGCGTGCTGCAGCCCCCGCACCCTCACTGCCCACCCACCTCCACCCACTACACACCCACCGTGAAGGGGTTGCCCTCGGGCGGCGGCGGGAAGGCCCGCGTGTCCATCTGCACCACCAGCACTGCGGATGGGAGGGGGCCCGCGGACGCAGCAGCACGCGATTCATCCTGTGTGTGCTGCTCATCCTTGAATCGTCACAAACCGCAACTGAAGTAAACTACGTGTCCGTCTGCACCACCAGCGCTGTGGCCGGACGGGGATCGCGGACATCGCGGCCATGGTCGTCGCGGCCATGGTGGTCGCGGCCATGGTCGTTGCGGCCATGGTGGTCGTGGCCATGGCATGCAGCAGGGTGGCACAGCCGCAAGCTCCATGCTTAGCCAGCACAGAAGGGCGCCGCGCACCCCCCCTCCCTCCAGCATGAGCCGCCGGCACCGTGCCGCACCCGTGTCCTCCCATCGGCCCGTGCCGGCCCGCTCCGGGCACGTGGGCCCATAGTTTGCGAGGTCCTTGCCGCCGCCCACCCCCGCCACCGCCGCCGCGGCTGCGCCAGCGCTGCCGGCGCCGGCGGCGGTGGCGGCGCTGCCGCCGCCGGACGCCGCAGCGGATGCCTCCGCGCCGGCCGCGGCCTTGCCATCCGCCCCTACTCCTGCTGCCCCTTCTCCTGCCGCCCCTGCTTCTGCCGCCTCTGCTCCTGCTCCGGCGCCGCTCGCCGCCAGCTGTTTTAGGTCCCCGGCGAGAGCCGCCGTGTACGCTTTCTGCGGGCAGCCGGAACGGGGCGCAGGCCTGTTCCCGCGCTCCGCACGCCACAAACCAAGCAAGCGAGGCCGGCGGGTGGGCGGCAGGGCGGCACGTGTGCCGGCGGCAGCCCAGCTGGGAACGCGCGCGCCGAGGCGAGCCATCCGGAAACCAGCATGCGCCCGCCACCCAAGCTGCGGCCCGCTCACCAGGACCCCCGGGCGCAGCCCCGAACCTTTCGCAGCGCGGGCGGCTGGGGCCGCCCCGGGCAGCCAGGGCGGCGAGGGGGCCGGGGGCCGCACACCGCCGCAGCTCGCCTCCGTGGGGCTACCCGGGCCACAACCCGGCCACAGCCGCCAGCCCCACCTGCAGCACACGGTACGCCTCGCCCAGCACCTCTGCCGCCGTGCCCGACGCCCGCGACGCCACGCCCCGCGCCAGCGCCGCCGCGCACGTGGCCAGCGGCTTGCAGGAGCCGTGCAGCGCCGCCGCCGCCAGCTCGCCCAGGTCGCCCGCCATGAGGACCGAGTGGGCGCCGGAGGCCATGTGGGCATGTGGGTCGATGGGGTGCAGCGGCACGCGGCCAAAGGCGCTGAGCAGGTGGCCCCGGCCGTGGCCGTGGCCTTGGTCGTGGCGGGCTGCGGCGGTCAGCTGGGACGCCACGTCTTCGGGCGCGGTGGCGGCGATCCCCGCCTCCCACAGCGTGTGCGCCAGCAGTGCGAAGCCGCTGCGCACAATGTTGGCGGCGCCGGCCGAGTGGGCGGCGGTGACGGCGGCGGCGGTGGCGCGGAGGGCGGCGGCGGCGGCGTCAGCGTCGGCCAGGGGGTGGCAGGAGAGCAGCCCTGCGGACAGCGCCACGCCGCCTGAGGGCAGCCGGGGAGGCATGGGACGCGGGCGGCGGGGAGGGGCTGGTCGGCGAGGGGCGGCTGTAGCGGCCGGGGCAGCGCGTGAGAGTACACGGGCGCCGGCGCCCGCGCCAGGAGCACGTGCACGGGTGATCCCACCGGGGCCCGGGCGCACCTGAGGGGTGCGGCTGGTAGTGCGCGCCGAGGCCCGCCGCGCAGTCGGCCTCCTGGCCCGGCGGCGCGGCGGCTCGGCACGCCAGCAGCGGGGTGCAGGGGCAGCCGGCAGCCAGCGGCACGGCGGCGCCGTCGGCGGCGACGCCGCCTGCGGCGGCGGGGTTGACGTGGCAGGGCGCGCAGCGCGGGGCTCGCGGGCTGCAGGTGGGGGCCACCGCGTCGACGTCGCTGTGGCCGGGGGCCCCGCCGGCTGCGACGTGGTCGGCCGCGAGGCAGTCCGTGACAAGATGCGGCAGGGCGCTGTCGTACCTGCGGCACCGTACCAGGGCAATAGAGGAGGTGAGGGGCTAGAGCGGGCTGTGCGCGCAGTCGGGCTGGCGGCGGGCACGGCCTAGGCGGCCGCCGCCGCTGCGCGGCCCGTACCCGTCCAGCGTAGCTCGCAGCGCCAGTGGGTTGACAATGGTGTCGGCAGTCATGAGGAAGAGCCACCGATAGCGCGCGCCGCCTTTTGCGAGTAGCGCTGCAGCGTGGACGGCTGCCATGGCGGTGTGGACGCCATCGCCAAACCCGCCGGGCATCGGTAGCCAGTACTGCCCACCGCGGCCGGGCAAGCTGCGGTCTATGTTGCCGGTCTGATTGGACACGATGATGAGCGTCACACCTTGTTCTCGCCACGCAGCGTGCCCCGCAACCCACTGCGCCAGCCCCGCGGCCGGCGATGGACCGGAGCCCGGTGATGGCGGAGGTGTTGAAGGGGGCACGATCACAAGGACGATGTCCGACAGGGCCAGAGGTGCCTTGGATGCTTCATCCGACTTGGCTTCGCAGCGCGCTGCTTCGCTAGCAGCGGTTGCGACGGGCAGGTTGCGTTGGAGCAGGACAGCGACAAGTGCGCCTAGCAGCAGGCAGTTCGACACATATCGCATGATATGCGCCGTGCAACGCAAAGCGCTACTCTTCATAACTTCACAACATGACGCACAAAGTTCTCGGTCGCCCCTTCGCTGCACAGTTGGCAAGTGTACAGCGCGTCAAATTGCTATGGTTGCGGAGCGTGGGGGCACGTATCGGTGTATTTTGCCCTGTTGCATGCAAACACGTCGTACCCGGGACGCCCCTACCCCCCGGGACGGCAAGCCCGTGTCTGTTCACGGCCTCCTACCCTTAACATTGGAGAGTTTCGCTTCAGTGCTCGCACGTGCTCGTGAGGTTGACCTGTGCAAACATTGCCTAGCCTTGCAGCCGCTGCCCTACACAGCGAGCCCCGCCTGTGGATGGCCGACAGCGGGCCGACAACGGCTGGAGCTTTCTTACTCAAGAACCAATGTGGAAGACAGTCAGAGGCTGGAGCTTGCATTGCAGCAGGCCGAAAGGCCCATGCCAGTGCCGAGCAGCACGCTCCTCGTCGCACTGTCCTCCTGGACCTTGACCTCCTGAGGCGCTCCCTTGCAGCCACCCGACACGTCTCCGCGCTACACGGTGCGCCACCTCGTCCGGCCCTCAACCCCACACCACAGCGTCAACCGGTGGCCATCCCAAAGTCCTTACGCACCACATAACCAGAGAGCGCCTGGGCATCCTCCACCGGCGGCACTCAGCTCCGCAGCTGCCGGTGGCGTGTTACGACGCCACACCGCGGCCGCAGGATGGATGGCCCCGTCCGTCCGACCCCAGCAACACAGCGGCGTGCTGCCGCAGCTGCTGCCGGCGGATGGCCTCTACCGGTATCAGTCGGCACAAGGCCGCCCGGTTGGCTGTCGACTTGCGCCCGCACGCGCCCTTATGGGCCACATGGCCTCAGGGGCCCCCCCTGTTCTGTGCTGGTAGGATGACCCACGGCCGGCCGTCCGATGCCCACCAATTGCCCTCCGCACTCGCGGGGACACGGGCCTCACGACAGCAGGGCCTCACGGCCCAAGGTCCGCAGTCAACCTAGAGCGCTTCCCTAGCGGGCAGCGCCGACGCCGGCTGCAGCTGCTATGTTATGATGACCCGCGGCCGGCCGTCGACGATGCTCGTCGTGTTGAGCGGGTACGGCGGCATGGAGTCGTAGCACTGGTTGCCGCTGTGGGTGGGATCAAGAGAGGGGGGAGGAAGGGAGGGGGTGCATAGAAAAAAGGGTGCAGCGGTCAGACAGGACGCGCGGCACCGTGCTAGCTAGCACTGCGCCTCGCGTCGCCTTCATCTGCCCCGACCCCGCCCCTACCCGCACACAGCAGGCGGGGCCGCACGGGGCAGCGCATGGCAGAGGCACGCGGTGTGGGCAAGCAAGCAGCTGCGCGGCGCGAGCCACGCGCCCAATCCGGGGCTCGCAGCTCCGCTGTCCCCGTCGCGGGCCCCGACGCAGCGCCCAACATCCCACACAGCCAAAACGCCGGAGCCTCGGCAAGCCCTCACCCGTAGGCGCAGGTGGGGTCCACCTCGCCCGTGCCGTTCAGCAGCAGGCGCGTGCAGGTCTGCCGGTGCGGCGCGTGGTAGCAGTTGAAGATGAAGGACCAGGAGCGCTCCAGGATGTGGCCGCCCAGCGTGTCCTCGCACGAGAGCGCGCCCTTGGTGAAGTTGACTGCGGGGCCGGTAGGGCGAGCACGACACGAGGTTTGCTGCAGCTGCAGGCTGCGGAGAGGGGTCGCGGGCTCTTGGCGGGACGGCGGTGCGGCAGCGACGCACGAACAGGGCCAGGGCCAGGGCCAGGGCCAGGGCCAGGGCCAGGGCCAGGGCCAGGGCCAGGGCCAGGGCCAGCAAAGGCCGCGCTGCCACGCGTGTGCCCTGTTACCGGCCCCTGTGCCCCCTGTTGTGTGCCCGCTCACGCGCCTTGCCGGCGCAATGCACACGTGCGGCTGCAAAGCTGGGTGCCACCACTGTGGGCAGCCCGATAGCGGCCCAGGCCGGGGGAACCAGACCGGCGCCGTCGGCCGTTCCAGGGCGCGCCGGCCGGTGCTGGTCTAGCAGGCAGGCAGGCAGCCGCCCGCAGCGCAGCCGAGTAGCACGCACATCCCCGAAGCCCGCCAGGCTACCAGGCCCATCTCCCGCTAGTTGGCCGTCTGACCCACATGGCGGGGGCGGGCGCCAGCGGTACGGGGCTAAGCGCCGTGCGGGGCGGATAGCGCCATACCCTCCCCCCCCCCACACACACACATCCGCTGGCGAGTCACGATGGAGGCATGGCCCCCGCGATTGCGGTTGCCGCTGATTGGCGTGCTGCATGACTGCACCGCAGTGCAGTCCATGGGACACCGACTCGACGCTGCCCACAGCAGCGCACGCACACGGGGGCAAGCGGCAGGCACGCGACGGCCGGCTAGGGTGCTGCAGCTGCCGTGACGGCCCCTGACTCACGGTAGAAGCGGGCGCCGTTGCGGTGCATTGCGTGCGCGTCGTCGATCATGTGGTGCCCCGCCTCCATCGTCACAAAGCGGTACAGCACCCTGCCGTACAGGGACCCACACGGCACACGTGTCGGATAGCGCAGGCGCACTTGCATGCTGGTCCGCATCGACACATGGACACATGGACGCGGCTACCCGTACAGAGATACGCACGAGCTTCCGGGCAGCCTACGGGCGCGCCCCATCTCACTTGTAGAGTTCTAAGCTGTTCTGCTGCATGCGTTGTCGTGATAGCACGTAGTGGCCGTTGAACATGGCCTGGCGGGGGGGGGAAGTCAGCGGCGCGGTAGAAAGGTGTTCGGGGTGCAAACTCGAGGCAGAGCGGCTGTAGATGCACGCTTGCTTCGCCCGCGCCGCTGCCCTGCAGTCTCGTTGCAGTCTGGGCCTGTACCGTCAGCCGCGCAGCGCCCGGCCCCGCCTGCGAGCCCGGCCCCGCCTGCGAGCCCCGCCCCGCCTGTGAGCCCGGCCCCGCCTGCGAGCCCGGCCCCGCCTGCGAGCCCGGCCCCGCCTGCGAGCCCGGCCCCGCCTGCGAGCCCGGCCCCGCCTGCGAACCCGGCCCCGCCTGCGAACCCGGCCCCGCCTGCGAACCCGGCCCCGCCTGCGAGCCCGGCCCCGCCTGCGAGCCCGGCCCCGCCTGCGAGCCCGGCCCCGCCTGCGAGCCCGGCCCCGCCTGCGAGCCCGGCCCCGCCGCCCGCTAGGCCTGTGCCGCGCAGTGGCCGCATGGCGTCCCCCGCCTCCCGCGGAGTTGGCCAGCGGGCACCAGGCGCCCAGCAGCAGACCCCTGCCACATTCAACACCACATCCACGTCCCCGGCCAGCTGCTGTGCAGTGCGCGCTGCGGCTGACTCACATAGTAGACTGCCGGGCAGAAGAGGCCCCGGAAGATGGCAAACAGCTCCCGCACGCGGTGCGTCTTGGCGGGCAGGTTGCAGCCGTCGCTGCGGGCCGGGCCGGGCCGGGCAAGGGTGGGGGCCGGCTGGGGCGGAAACGCTGGGCGCGTGCCAGCCGTGGCTGCAAGGGCCTGTGCACGGGGCCAGACGGCCCCCCGTGCAAGGCGCCTTGCAGGCTGCAGCAGACGTCCGCGACACGCGTCCCCCAGCAGCCGAGCGGCCTGAAACCAGCCCGATGTCTGCCCACAGTACACGCCCGCATCGCCGGCCCGCCGGCCGCGCTATCATAGCGGCCTGTCGCATTGGCAGCCTGCCCTGCATTGCAGGAGCAGCCCTGCAGCCGGCCCGCAGTGGGCACCCGACGGCGCATCCCGTACGGCCGTGGCGCTTTGATGGCAGCGCATCGCGTCGTGACATGCGGGGTTGGGAGGCGAGGGGCCGCGTACCAGTAACATTTGCCGTTGCCCATGAGGCCGATGACGCCGGTGTGCGGGCCAATGAGGGCCAGCCGGTTCATGATATCGTCGGGGGGCGCGTTGAATGAGGCGTGCACAAACACCGTGTGGTCGGGCAGGCGGTCGTAGTAGGAGATGAGGTAGGTGAGGTAGACTGGGGGGGGGAGACGGGGAAGGGCACGGTGAAGGACCTGTGTGCCATTTCTGGCGACGTGCGGTACTACAGCAGGGTATGGGGTATGCTGTTGGGTAGCGGACCAGGGCAGCCGGCACAAGGCTTCTGGCACCTGGGTAGGCAGTCACGTGCCCTGGGGCTCAAACAACAGGGAGGTGAGGGCAGGGGGGGGAGCGGACCCGGGCCGGGGGCGGGGGCTGGAGCGCGGGGGCGGGTTGGGGTAGCAGCAGGCGGCCGCAAGGCATGGAGAAGGAGGCGGAGTGCGTCCCAGTGTACGGCAGGCACATGGCGCGAAATTGGCCGGGGCGTTGGACCTCGCAGCCGGGGCGTTGGGCCTCGCAGCCAGCGGCGGCGCTTGGGGAAAGGGAGGAGTCAGGGTGTGGCGGAGCACGGCAATGGCGGAGAGGGCCCCTTGCGCCGCGCGTGCGCAGCCCGACGCCAGCGCTCGCCGGCAGCGCGGCGCGACATGCACGCGACGCAGCGGCACAGGGCCGCGTAGAAGCGGTATCGCGGTCACAAACACGTGCCGCGGTCATCCATGACCGGTGGCCGTGGACCCGTGCGCACCCCGCACGCCGCCCGTCAATCTGGCGCGCCCGCTCTCACCCGGCCACTCGCGTGCCGCGTTCGCAACCTCAAAGGCCGTATCCACGCCCCTGATGGCCAGCGCGTCCTCGGCCCTTGCAATCTTGGCTCCCACTATGATGCAGGCCTGTCAGGAATGGGTACACATCAGTCAAGTGCCGGAGGCGTGTTGCCACGGTCTCCCAAGGCGGAAGGTACGCCTCAAGGCCTAGGCCCGCAAGACACGCCGACACCCCACCGCACGTACGCGATACTTTCTGAGGTATGGCGTGAAGCGAAGGATCTGTGGGGCGTGCGGCACAGGCTTGCTGAGGTCGTGCGTGTTCGTTGCAGCGTGTGTGGTTACACCCGTCTCAGTGCAATGGCTGGCCCCGACCTGAACCGTCGCCTCCAGGTCTATGGGATGCTCCCTGCTCCAGGCTACCACCGCGTCAATCTTGCGGTTGCGGTCGGCACAGTGCTGCGGACCGGGGGGGGCTCCGTCGTAAGTTCGGCGCACGGTACGTGCCCATCAGTCGGCGCTGCACAATACGCACTTGGCGCCGCTCCGCGTTGTAGCGGAACACCACAGGACGCTGCAACAGCAGCTCGCATGGCCTAGGGACGGCCGCGTTTGCAAAAACATCTGGGACCTCTCCCTTCAGGTTCCAGTCCTTCATAGTAAACGATGGCTCCCATACTGGTAGCGGAGCAACTGCAGAACTTATGAAGGCAAAAAACGTTGCCACAAGCGCGATGCTGAGCATGGCACTTTGCGCAACTCCATCAGCTACAATGCAGCATAGCAAAAGTAGGCGCGTGTGTGGTCGCTATGTTCGCGTCAGCCCGAAAAGCGTTCGGAGTGCACGACGGAGTGCGTGCGCTTCTCGAAGTACGCCTTAAAGCAGTGAGTGGATGTAATGCCTCGTAGTTCGTGACGCAACTGTGTATGGGGTAGCGTTCGGTGCACGGCTGGACGCCAAGCCACGGTTATGTTCCACACGCATCCTGCACCGCCCGCCCCCTTTTCGAGGCCCCCACGTCGTTACGTACGTGACCGAAGTTTCAGCACTACATGCCTACAAACGCCCACCGGCCTGATAACATAGGCACTTCCTACTTCCAGCTGATTGTCTCCTGAGAACCTGCCTCGCCTCATGACGCGCCCCAATATGTCAGGGTCTGTCCGCCTTACTGCCAGCCCCTGCTTGACTTCAATCAGCACTCTGTCACCCATTCAATCTGTATTATACTTCAAAGTCACCGTCTGAGAACACACCGACACGTGGTCGTAGCCAGGCGTTGCCATGGCCGCTCTTTCGTGCAGTGCATCAATCCTCCACATGCCCTGACCCCGACCTCCACGCGACCGCATCAACCCTCAAGCCGGCCCTTCTGCCCGTGCCCGTGCTCCCCTTCCAAGAATACATCGCGGCTACGCAGCTGCCGCCTACGCCCCTGTACCGTAATGGCGAAAGGCCGTCTGTCGAGAACGCACGTCGTGTTGAGCGGGTACGGTGGCATGGCGTCGTAGCACTGGTTGCCGCTGTGTGGTGAGAGCGGGGAAGGGGGAGGGCAGGCGAGGGAGCCGAGGCTAGTAGCTGGTCCCGCGAGCGCACCGACTCAGACGCAGCCTGCCTCAGAGAAAAGGTGATGGGGCGCACAATGTGCGCGCTTGTGCCATGCGGTGCGCTTGCCAACATGCGTGCTCACCCGTAGGCGCAGGTGGTATCCACCTCGCCCTCGCCGCGCAGCAGCAGCCGCGCGCAGGTCTGGCGGTGCGGCGCGTGGTAGCAGTTAAAGATGAAGGACCAGGAACGCTCCAGCAGGTGGCCGCCCAGCGTGTTCTCGCAGGTTAACGCCTCGCGCGTCAGGTTGACTGCGGCGTGTGGGAACAGGAGCGCACCCGCTGTGCCTGCTGCTACCCAGCGCGAGCTTGCAGCCCCTAGCCGCGTACCCCGCTCACGATCTATGCTCACTGTCAAAGCGGGGGTTGGCGCGCATCATGGCCTTGGCCTCCTCGACCATCTCGTCCCCCGGGTGAGGCATCACGAAGCGGAACAGCAGCCTGCGCGGGGCCAGGCCGAGGCGGGCCTGTCGGCATGGCGTGGCTCCGGAGGCGGAGGGACAGGGCCGCGGCGCTGCGCCCGGTCCACGGCCCCGGTCCCCGTCCCGTGCAGCCGGTGCAGGCCCGGTCCCAACATGATCCTCAGCCCAGCTTGGATCATGGCACACATCCGCCATCAGTCATCGACGCAGCCCCTGGGCGCGCCGCTCACTTGTAAAGGTCGACCCGGTTCTGTGCGATGCGCTTTCGCGACACCACGTAGTGGCCGTTGAAGAAGGCCTGCGGGAGGACGCACCGAGGGGTGGCGGGCTAGTGAGGGGCGGGCACAACGGGCGGCGTCCTTTGTCATGAAGCGCATGCGCGTTGGGCACGATAGCAGCCGCTGCACCCAGCGCCAAGCCGCGCGGGCAAGCGCCCGGCCCGCCGCCCACGGCGCCTTCCTCACGTGCAGCAGCGTGGGGCAGAACCCGTTGCGAAAGATGCCAAACAGCTCTCGCACGGGGTGACTGTCCATGGGGAAGTTGCAGCCGCCGCTGCGCGCCACAAGGAAGGGCGGGAGGGCGGAGCGCGGAGGTGTGTCCGGTCACAAACCCCGCCCGCTCGCAGGCCCCGCCCGGTCACAAAGCAGGCAGGCGGCGGTGAAGCTCAGCCGCCGAGCATTCCCCCCCGCCCATCCCGGACCTCGCGCGCCCAGCCGTACCGCTTGGCCCAGCTCAGCCCGCCGCGCTGTGCCCGCCGCCCGCTCTGCGCACCCACCGCACCATCCGCACTTGCCGTTGTTGATCATCAGCCCATCGCGCTGCGGCACCGGGGCACCGCAGGCACAGCACGGTGACCGCCGGCGGCAGCGGCCGTTGCGGCCGTTGCGGCCGCCGCACTGGCACTTGCCAGATGTGCGCGCACCACGGCGGCCGCATGTCGGCCGCACATGCTGCCCCCATGCCTGCCAG
The DNA here is from genome assembly GCA_001662425.1 of Chlamydomonas sphaeroides. Taxonomy (NCBI): domain Eukaryota; kingdom Viridiplantae; phylum Chlorophyta; class Chlorophyceae; order Chlamydomonadales; family Chlamydomonadaceae; genus Chlamydomonas; species Chlamydomonas sphaeroides. Next base: position 2,477 of record BDDC01001842.1, on the reverse strand, counting down.
CGCTGGGCCCAGGGCCCAGAGGCCCAGCGCGTGCCTGCGGTACCGATGCCGCCAGCAGGCGCGGCCCCACCCCCGCCTGCCGACATGCATCGCCGGCCCGCATTCCCCAGCCCTCCCCGCCCCGCGAGCGGCCTGCGCGCCCTCGTGCTGCCGCAGCACCCGCAGCCGCCCGAGGCCCGCAGCTCGCCACGGCCGCGCAAGGGCGGGCGTGCTGGCTGCCGCCCGCAAGCTGCCGCCGCTGCCTTCCAGGCGGAGCCGGCGGGGGTTGGCCCCCAGGCCGTGGGCCCTGTGCGTGCTGCCACGCTGACCCACATGCCACACAGCAACGCCCCACCGTCCCCACGCCGCCGCCGCACCCTGTGTGCGGCCCGATCAGCTCGAGCTGGGCCATGACGTCGTGCGGCTGCACATTGAGCGAGGCATGCACGAACACGGTGTGGGCGGGCAGGTTGTGGTAGTAGGCGATGAGGTAGGTCAGGTAGACTGCCCGGGGGCGGGGGGTGGGAAGGCAGGGGAAGGGAGGGGAGAGTATGGGGGTTGACGGTGAGGACATGGGCCAGTTGGGAGAGAGGGTTCGGGCATGGCGTACGGCATGGGCACGGCGTGGACACACCAGCGCCGCAGGCTGCGCTACTGCTCACCTCCCTACTCGCGGCCGGCATTTCCAACTTCGAACACGGTGTCGACTCCCGATATGGGCAGCACCTCGCTGGCATTGCGCATCTTGGACCCGACGATGATGCAGACAAAACCAGCCTTGAGGACGCTGCTGTACCGGAGTATCTGTTGTGAAGCGGGGACAGGCAGAGAAGCGATGCGGCCGTGGGTGTGAACGGCTGACGCGTGATGCGCATGGAAATGGGCACTTGGTGGCGTAAGTATAAATCGGGGGTGGGGGCGTTATGCACAAGCTGACCTGGACCGTTTCCGTCAGCGCTTCAAGATTTTCGCGGCTGAACGACACCACCGCATTAAACTTGCGGGCGCCGTCGGAGCAGGTCTGCGTGGAGCCGGGCAAGGGGGCAGCACGGGGGCGCGCCTGCTAGCACCGGTACGCAGCAGGGGACGCAGAACGCGGGCCGCTACCGTACCCGCCCGCCGCCCCCCCCCCAAAGTACACCACGCCTCTGGACTGAGGACGCATACCGGTATGCCTGCTGGCCGCCAGTTGTTATTGTGGTAAAAACGGACTGGCCGCGCCAACGCTTGCTCGCACACAGGCGGGATAGAAGCTGCCTGTGCGACGTCTGGAGGTTGCTCAGCAAGGTCAAGTGAGAAGGTTGGCTGCCACTGCTGGCATCGTACAGCTTGGAAAGCTGTGAGGGCCAGCAGCCAGAGCAACACAGGCCGCATGCCTAGCGCAGTGCCTAGCGAGCCTACTGAAGCCTAAGTACACAAACCACCCAGCCACAACGTGGTTTAAAAGCGTGTCTTACAAGGACTGCGCTGTACAAGTGCACTTCCGTTGGCAGTGCAGCCGTCAATCTGTCGCTGTGAACTTGTCAGACATAGCGTCGTCAGAGTATCGCATTGTCTTCGTATCGTCGCATGTTACATGAAATGAAACATGTCACTCTCGTACCTAGCGTGCCGCGAACCCAACCAGTGCTTCCCCCTCCCGCCACGCGATATGCCCCTGACCTACGCTCAACAGAACGGCCTCCTGCGCCTGCTCGTGCTGCTGTTGCGCGCCGTAATAGCATTCGGAGCAGACGCCCAAGATTGTGTTCGGGCAGCGTGCAGTCTGCCGTCGCAGAGCCGTGAGAGCCATGGCGAGCGGACTGACCACTGATGATGTCTTTTATTAAGCGGTGTGAGCCACCGTAAGCGCATGTGCGCCTTGCAGAATGCATTGCCGTGTCGTAGCTACTCCTACCATTCAGTGCCACTCTTGAGCTCGATCGTCGCCCCGCTTCTATCCTGCCTGCATCCCTCCTCGCTCCTGCCCACACCCGCCCTGCACCCCCCCCGCCCGCTACCGCACACCAGGCGCCAGCGCCCGCAGCCGCCGCCGGCGCCGCCGGCTGCTGCTCCTCCGCCCGAACAGGGGTTCCATGACGCGGGCCATGTGGCCTACGATGTGGGTCGTGTTGACCGGGTACGGCGGCAGCTCGTCGTAGCACTGCACCTCGCTGCAGAGGGGCGGGCGGGCGCGCGGGCGGGGGCGAGTGGGGTTGCGTCAGCCGGGGTCGCACCGGCATCCGAGGAGCCACATAAGGAGCCACGCGTGAGTCGGCAACCGCCGAGGAAGAAATGAGGTGAGCTCGCAAGGCAGCGGGCTGCGGCCCCAGGTAGGCCGCGGCGCTGCACGACTGCACGCCGCCGCGGGGTGGGCAGCGCGGCGAGGGCCGGCGGGCGGGCGGCGAGGGCCGCCACAGACAGCCGCGCACAGAACCCTGGGCAGGGCAGTCCACCACACCACGAGCAGAAGCCCCGGCCCCCCACGCCCCCCCACGCCCCCCCCCACGGCCCCCCCC
>BDDC01001841.1:3070-19481 GCA_001662425.1 Chlamydomonas sphaeroides | reverse complement strand
CGTTCCCCCGCCTTTAGCGCCGTCCCTGCTTCGGCATGCACGTGCACCCTCTGTAATGCGACTTTCCCCAAACCCAACATCGAACGCGATCCACTGCCGAGACACCCACCACCCTCAAGAAGGGGGTCCCCCCAACCAGTCCTCCTCCGCCCCGCTGGCCGCAGCGCTGTTGGGACTACGCCTTCAAAAAGGGCGACAAGGGCAGCGAGCCGGAGAAGGGCGCCAAGGGAACACATGAGGCTGGGACCGGCGGTAGAGCCTGGTACTCGTGCCAGGCTGTCACAACCAAGAAGCACGAAAATGACGCTATGACGGGCACGGGGGTCACTAGTGCGGAATCCTGCGGCAGATGCTGGCGCCGCGCGGCTTCGAGGTGCTGCCGCTCACTGGCCCGGGCAGCCACACGTCCGAATACTCGCGCTCACTGCTGAAGTTCGCCGCCTCAGAGGAGCGCCGGGCGCTCCGCGAGAGCCGGACTGCCGAGGAGAAGGCTGCTGCTGAGCTGGCCGGCGCGAGCTCGGCCGGAGGAAAGCACATGGCTGACCCCGTCACGGAGAGTGACGATGAGCCGCGCAGTGACAGGCCAACGAGCGGCGACGAGGCTCCGGCCGAGCCGCCCGACAGGGGCGGCAGGCGACGCTACAGCGCCCCGGGCGGCATTGGGAGTGCCGCCGCGGACCCTGCGCAGGCCACGCCCAGCAAGGCGCGCGGCACCAAGCACACGACCAAGGCGCGCCGCGCCCAGCTGCACGAACTGGAGGAGCACCAGCGCACCGACAGGCAGACCGGCACCGAGCGGGGCGGCAAGCTGACGAGCGCCACTGGGCCCACGCCACCGCTACGGCCCGGCCTGCTGGGAGGGTGCATGGTGGAGTCGGCCGACGGCAGCAGGATGGACTAGGGCGTCGTGGTCATGGAGAAGAACAGCGCCCACTTGGCGGCGCCGTGCGCGTGCCTGCGCGTGGCGCCAGACAGCAGCCCAGGCGAGCACTGCGGGTGCCTCTGTCGTGCCGCAGCCCACGGGGGTTCACGCCTTTGACCATAGTTGGCCGATGGGCGTGACAAGGTGGCCCTGACCGGCACGCCGCCCTGCGCCCCCCCACCCCCGGACGCCATACTGCCCGCCCGACGCCAGGGCGCGCATGCCCCCTGCCACGGCATGCAGAGGCCGTGACGCCCCCCCGCGGCCAAGAAGCTGCACCCTGTGTTCGGGGCGGGCGGCGCTGCGGCCACGAGCACGGCGCACACAGGACAACAACGTCAACAAGGCGGGCGCACCCACGACCCGCTGCCATGGAGGCCCTACAGACGGAGACTTTGACCGTTTGACGTTTGCGTACGCGTTGCATGGGGTTGTGGCTCTGGGGAGCATGTGCGCGCGCACCTATTACGCAGCCCCAGTGGGCAACAGCCCGGGGTGTCACGGGGCCAGCCTGTGCAGGGCGGTCCGCCACCGACCGCGCCCTGTCCCGCCACCGCCGATCACCAAGACCAGCCACGATCGCCACATGTCACCAGCGGCCCTTGGCGGCCACACGCGCTCCAGTCCAGCAGCGACCGCCGAGCATGTCGGCGGCGCACCGGGTCCTCCTCCAAGCGGTCGCGCTGCCTTCCGCCCGCGCACAGACGAAGGCACTCCGGCCCCGCACGCAGCTGCAAGCTCTCTGCCTGCATCCTGCGTTGCCCGGGCCCTCTCCACCCGCACCCACGCAACCACTCCTCACACCCCGTGCCCTCCACATCCACCACCTTCCACCCTCCCCCCTTCCCCTCCACCGCCTCCCCGCCGCACAACCGAGTGCGCTGGGGCCCGCGACACTGCGGGAGCTTGGAATGTTGCCTTCACCGGGACCTTCGTCACTGCCTCCGCAACCTCTACCCATTTCATACCCCCTCACAGCACGCTCCACAGCTGCTCGATGGTGAGCCCCTCCTTGAGCTGCTCCACCGCCAGCCCCAGCTCCGCGCAGTGCACGGGGTCGCGGTCCGTGCCCTTGGTGGCGTCCGCATAGTACTGCGCCAGAGCGTCGCCCCGGTCCGGCGGCTCCACAATCTCCACGTCCTGCTCCCTGCGGGCGGGGGAGCGGGGAGGTGGCGGGGAGGGAGAATAGTTGCAGCGCGGGGCAGGGGCCAGGCGTGGGAGCCGGTTGGGGCCGGTTTGTACACATGTTAATAACAGCTTCACGCCCTGGGTGCTGGTGTACTGGCGTTGGTCGTGCGTCGGCTGTGTTTGTACACCGCGGAGGCTGGCCACGAGCCCCGCAGGGCGCCGGCAGGGCCGTGCACCAGGAGTGTAGGACCCCCACCCCCAGGCCAGGTACGGGGCCCGGTTTGGAGCCGGCGCGTCATGCGCCAAGGGTTCACGACACCCCGCCCGCAGCGGCGCTCACTGCGGCGTCAGCGTGGCTCCGCCCGCCACCATGCCGTTGGCGTCGGGCTTGTACTCCACGCCAAACACCGGGTGAGAGGTGTACACCTGCGGGGCGGACGCGGAGGTCCGCAGCACAAATGCTGCGTCTCACGGACACGTGCGACGCAGCCCCGGCCAATGCCCTTGCGGCGCACGTCTCGACTTGAAACCCTTCTCATCCCGCTCTCCATGTCCCTCCCCTCAGCCTCGCCTGCCGCAGGCTGCTGATCTCCATCCGGAGGTTGCAGGCCCACACGCAACTCCTGTGATTCTCCCCTTCCCCCCCCTCGCCCCCACCTGCCACAGGCTGCTGATCTCCTTGTACACGTAGTCCAGGGTCTCTTTGGGGTCCACCTTGAAGCCCAGGATGTATCCGCCGCTGGCGGGGGTGGTCTCGATCACCAGCGCCTGCCCGAACTTGCTGTCGCGGATCTTGATCCCGCGCATCTGCAGGATGAGAGGTCGCGACAATGGGGGGCCGGAGAGCCGAGAGGGGCATGACGGCAGGTCTGGTTGTGAGCCAGCGGTACCTTACTCCTATGCCCGGGTCTGCCCAGCCGCCGTCGAGCCCGCTAGCTCGTCTGGATGCCGCTGGTCGCTTCCAGCCCTTCCCTCAGATCCCATCCCCTGCGACCCCCACTCCCAGTATCCCAGCCCCCGCATCCCGCCGCCTGCTCGCCTGCAGGAAGGGTATGGACACGTTGAAGTTCTCCGCCAGGTTGGCGTACCACACCACGCGCACGTTGCTGATGAAGAAGGTGCCCAGGTTGCCCTGCTCCGCGCTCAGGTTCCACACGCCATTGACGCGGCTGTACGTCTGCTCCTGCGGCAGCAGCTTGAGCTCCCGGTCCACGATGAGCGCGCCTGGAGGGGCGGGGGCGTACCGAGGGGAGGTTTGGGAGCGCCGGACAGCCGGACAGCCGGGAGTGGGTGCAGGGGGTGCAGGCAGGGTCGGAGCTGGGAGGCAAGCAGAGCCGAGCAGCGCTATAAGAGGTGGCCAGTGGGGCCAGCGGCGGCTCCCTGCGTCCCTGGTCCTCCGCGCGTCCTGCCTGCCCCCGCTCAACATGCGCTCCCCGCGCGGTGTCCCACCTCGCAGCTTGAGGTCGCGGTACAGCCTGCTGTTGTCGTACGCCTTGAACACGCCCTGCACGCCCGCGAATAGCGAGTCGGTGGTGTCCGCCAGCGCTGTGAACACGAACTCGAAGCGCTGGTTGTGGTACTTGGTCAGCACGTACAGCGACTGCGTGTGACCTGCGGAGGCGAGGGTGCCGGGTGTGGGCGGGGGGAAGTCGAGGGGAGGGTTCGGCGCATGGCGTTTGTGTGGAGGAACCGGGGTGTCGGTGCGCGGTGCTGCAGCCCGGCAAGGCGGCTGCGGGGTCCCGGGATCCGAGGCGCCCCAGGGCGCGTGCGTGGCCGGAGACGGGGCCTTGTGAGTGTTGTGCGGTTATCCCACCCTTGAGGCGAGACGTGGCTGCGCGCACGTTGACCGACGTGATGCAGTTGTGGCCGATGGAGATGTTCGTGCGCTTGTTCTTCTTGGAGACCCATATGAGGCGCAGGTTTGTTACTTTCATCTCCCCCAGATCCCCGTTGTTTCCCTTCGTGTCCTCCACCGAGTCCTGTGCAGGTGCCGATCAGGGACGAGGGTAGGAGCGGGGTCACACGCACGGGCAGCAGTGGGGGCATGCGGCATGTCCGCGGCGGGTCCGGTGGGTTTTGGCCTCCCACGCACCAGGTTTGCGATCAGCTCCTCGCCCGGCCGCAGCGTGGTGTCATTCACATTGCTGTCGAACCGTATCTCGCGGTCCTGCCACACCACGGCTGGCTCATTTCGCGGGGCGCCAAATAGCAGCTCTGCTGCCATGTTTGCTATTCGTCCTCGCTATGCTCCGCCCGCTGGTCAGCTGGCGCGACGCCGCTCAGCGGGCGGAGAACGGCCTCGATGCGGAGCTGTCCACGGGCCTCCAGCAGCTCCCCGTCATAGCAGCTAGCATAACATAGAGGGATGCGTTAAGATGGTGTTTCAGACTATTGTTAAGCTGTGAGCTCGAGGCTGGAGAAGTTGCAGTGAATCGAGCAGAGCAGCGGAGCAAGACTTCCCACAACTTGTGATGCGTCAGGTTGACCAGCTGCTATTGACAAGGCTGCTGTGGGCAGGCGTCGTTGTGCATACACACACGGCGACCCTTGCCCGCGCCCTCCCCGCGCTTGCACGAGTACGCCACACGAGAAAGCTGCTCAGAACTTGTTCATTTCTTTGCCCCCAATAAGATTGTTACAGCGCCAGCCCATTACGCCAGGTCCGTTGCCGGCGTGCCGGCTGCGGCCTGCCGGGCTTGACACCTCCGGCGGCGCCACGTACATGGTCCACACGGCGGCTTGCTGACGTCCCTGCTATATGATAGCGCTACACGCAAGAGTTGCCAGGTGGCCTGGAACATGAGCGGACACCTTCAAGCTCACGCCATGGACCCACCTCGAGCACCTCTACGCTTGCCGCCGGCGTCGCCACGCGGGCCACGCTTTCTCGCACACCGACCATCCGCGGTCGCACACCGACCATCCGCCCTGAGCGACACGCGCAGCAACCATGGCTCACAGCTTCACACGTTGGCCTCGTGCGGCACCAAATGCATCTTCTCCCACGCGTCCGCCATCAGTCGGTCGCAGCGCACGCGGCCGTCGGGCTCGAAGGCGAGCAACCTCGCCCCCAGCGACGAGCCGCGGCACAGCAGCGCCACCTGGTCTCCCTGCCAGTGCATCTGCGGCCGTGCACACGTACGGCAGCGCGCAACACACGGGGTCAGGACAGCCGCTGAGCTCAGCATGACGCGAGGCCCGCTTGCGGCAGGGCCGACCTGCTACTGACCCGTGACCCCGGAACGCAGCGCGGCACACGGATCCGCCCTGCTCTGCTGCCAGCCGCAGCGACGCCTCTACAGCTCTCACCTGGAAGCGCTCCCAGGACTTGAGCGTCTGCCACTGGCAGGTGACCGCGCCGCCAACGTCGGCCATGAGGAAGCGGTGCGTGCGGTGGTTCATCAAGGCGTACTCGCGCATGTCGTCGCCACAGCCCCGGTACAGCAGCCACGCGGCCGAGCCGTCGTCGGGGGGGCTGGCGTCGGCGAAGACCTGCTTGTCGCCCGTGGCGTCCTGCACGGCGCGCAGCCAGGCGCCATGGTGCGAGCGCAGGCGGTAGCAGCCGATGATGTCGTGGTCGGCCACCAGGGGTGCGTTGAGGCTGGCGCACTTGGGGGAACTCGGAATTGCGTGTGGAGCAGGACCTTGCGCTCGGCTAGGACGCGGTGGGTTGTAAGCTACGTAGGCTGGCAAGACGGAGAATTGGGCGTTCCTGTCGAACCAGAGTAACCAGTGCCAGTCCATCAACGCAAGCACCCACAAATCCAACCTGACAACCAGTATCACGGATGCCCACTCACAATTCCTGCCCCCTGGGGCGTGGGCGTCGGCTCACAGCGGGCTAGCGGGTATGGGGGGTTCGCAGCACGCCACGCCCAAGGGGATGGCACGACCCGTTGGTCATTTCACCAAAGCGGCACTCGTAATGCCACATCCCCTGTCACACAGGCGGCGTTCCACACTGTGTACATTGTTGAAAGGTTGATGTTGCAACAATGAACGGCAGGTGAGTGCATTCAATGTCATCGCGAAACTCTTGTTACAAGAAGAGACCCGTTGACGATTGTCACATCGCAGCTCTGGCAATGGCTCTTCAACCACATGGACCGCGCTGGCTTCGGCGCGACGTGGAGCCGGGCGCGGACTGGCATTCGTGGGAGCGGGCGCGCTGTTCGGCACCATCGCAGCGACAGTCGCGAGGTGGCAAGCTCTAAGGGTGGGTCGGGCTGCTGCCGAGCGCGCACCTCTCAGGCACAAGGGTGTTGCACACGATGTCGGCATGCCGACGCCCCATCCCCGCGCCTGCCTCCATCCTTGCCCGCGTCCCCGTCGCCCCTGCCCCACCTCCCCTCGCGTCCCCGTCACCCTTAACAAACCTCCCTTCAACTACCCTCAGGCCGATCGCCAGCTGCCCAGCGAGTTTGTGCTGGAGCTGCCCTTGGACAGGCTGCACGTGGTGGACGCCATCAACACATCCCCGCTGGCGCTGCTGCGCGGCGACACCAACCAGGCACGGCCGCAACAGATACCACCCCATCTGTCCCCCACTTGCTCAGAGGATCTCCGCAGTCCCACACGGCCAGCCCTGCACCGAACCCTGCGTTCCCCACCCAGCCTTCCCTCTCGCCCGCCCCCTCCCTCCCTCTACTCATCTCATCTCCCTTCACCTCCCTTCTCCCCCTCGCCCCAGGTGGAGCTGCCCAAGGTGGTGAAGGCGCTGCAGCGGGCCTCCCGTGACGTGCGCTGCCGTGGCCTGGTGGCCTACGTGGGGGAGCGGGAGAAGCTGAGCGGCCTGGCCACGGTGCAGGTGGGGCGGCCGTGGGTTTGAGAGGAGCACAGGGGGCGCACGTATGCTTGGGGTGTGATGGGAGGAGGGATGCAGGGGGAGCTTTGTGGCATGGCCACGGTGCAGTTGAATGTGGGGTGTATGGTAGAGTATGGTAGAGGTTGCGAAGGCAGTGACGCAGGTCCCAGTGCTTGGGCGGGGGCCGAGGCTGGGTTCGCATGAGCTCACATGAGCGCGTGTCTGGGATCAAAGGCTGATCAAAGTGCTCGGTTGCATAGCACTTGGGCTAACCCAGGCCAGGCGCTTGGGGACAGAGGCATGCTGGGTTAGGGTTGAGCACCGTCGTCCACCGCCCCCTGACAGCTCCTCCCACCCTACTGCACCCTGAACTCAGTTGCCCATCTGCCACGTGCCCATCTCCCCGCCCCCCACCCACCCCAGGAGCTCCGTGACGCCATCTCCTCCTTCCGCCTGGCCGCCGCCGCCTCGGCCGGCTCGGCCAGCCCTCGGCGGCCGCCGCCGCTGACCGCCGCCTTCGCGGCCTCCTTCGGCGAGGCGGGCGGCAGCGGCATGGGGCCGTACCTGCTGGCGGCTGCGTGCGAGGGCGTGTACATGCAGCCGTCGGGTGGAGCCAGGGGGGGAGGGGAGGAGGGAGGGGGAGACAGGGAGGGAAGGGGGGTAGGAACTGGCATGTAGACCCTGCGTAAAAGGCCCCGCGGCCCTGTGGCCCTCGGGTGGGTGGGGGAAAGGAGGGACGGGCCAGGGGGCAGTGGGGGCAGGGAGGGAAGGGGGAGGGGTGGGTGGACTGGGTGCTTGGCCCGTTGTGGGCCCTGCGGACAGGAGGGCGTGTACATGCAGCCCTAGTGTGGGTGGAGGGGAGGGGAGGGGGCAGGAGGGAGGGGGCATGGGGAGGGGATGTACTCAGGATGGCGCGTACCAACGCTGGGGGAAAGGGGGAAAGGGGCAGGGGCTGTGGGGTGGCTGGGAGCTGGGCGGCCCCTGCCTCCCCCTCGGCTGCGGGGACGGCGAGGGTGGCTGCTACACAGCCGCGCTGCGGGCGCCCCTCCAGATCAGCCAGCGCACGCCTCCTCCTCGCCCCACCCGCCGCCCCTGCCGCGCCCAACGTGGCTAGGCTGGGCACGCCTGCACCGCCTGCACCGCCGCACACGCTCTGCACTGCACCCTCCCCTCTCATCTCCCCCTCTCCAACCTCTACCTGGGCATGCCTGCACCGCCGCACACGCTCGGCACTGCGCCCTGCCCTTCCCTTGTGCCCCGGGACCTTGTTCACTGCGATCGTAACCCCTACCCATGTCATAACCCCTGCCCCGCACTGTGCCCTCGCTCCCCCACAACCACGCAGGCCGGGCCCGGCGGGCCCCGCCCTCTAGGCCCCAGGTTTCGCCCCACGGACGCCCGCCCCGGCCCCACCCATATCCTTGCCCCCAACCCCCTGTGCGTGCTCCCCCCTCTCGCCCCCGCCCCGTCCAGGCGTGCTGGGCCTGGCGGGCCTCGAGTCGCGCGCCGTGTTCGTGCGCGGCCTGCTGGACCGCTTCCGGGCGGAGCCGCACTTCTTCGCTCGTGAGGAGTTCAAGTCGGCCGCCAACACCATCACCGAAAAGGGCTTTACGGGACCGCAGCGCGACAACATGACGGCGCTGCTGGGGGACATGGCGGAGCAGGTGAGTGGGATAAGGGCGGGAAAGAGGCGGGCGGTGGAGGCGGGCGGCCAGGTTCTCGGGGTTTAGCTAGGAGATGTAGCAAAGCAGGTGCCTGAAGGGGGGAAAAGGGGAGGCTCCAGGGTCGAGCGGAGGGGTGCTGGGCTGCATGGCGGAGCAGGTGGGGTTGCCAAGGGGAGGGTTTGCAGGGCGTTCCAGGCTTGGCTCAAGCCGATGGCGCAAGGCCTTCCGCTGGCGTGGGTGCCGCACAGCGCACGGCTCCGGCCCATACCGCCTCCGTGCCGCCGCCACCACCGCTCCCAGATGCTGGCCTCCATGGGCGCGGGCCGCGGCCTGGCCCCCGAGGCGCTGCGTGAGGCGGTGGATGAGGGGCCGCTGCTGCCGGCGGCGGCGCTGCGGCGGCGGCTGCTGGACGGCACCAAGTACAGGTGGCGCTGGCGGAGTGCACGGGAGGGGAGGAGAGGGGCGGGGGGCAGGGACGGTGAGGAGGGGCCGGCCTCCTCCTCACGATGCCCATGGGGCCACGGCCGGGGTGGTGGGCGAGGGACGGATGCCCTATGTGCGTGCTTGGCAGCGTGCCGGTGCTGACACCCTCCCCCCTCTCCCTCCCCCTTCCCCCATCCCGGCCGTCCTCCCCCTCCTGCCCAGGGACGAGGTGCAGGCGCTCTTCCCCATCAGCGACAAGGCCCTGCAGGAGGAGAAGGCGCGGCAGGGCAGCAAACACCGCCGCCGCAAGGTGCGAGGCCCGTGCTGCACGCCTGACGCCTCCCTACTGGCGCCTACCGGCCCGCCGGCGCCCTCCCGCCGCACCATGCCACATGTGCGGGGACTGGCAATGTGGCCTGCTCTGGGGCCTTCGTCGCTGCTCTCGCAACCTCTACCCATCACGGGCCCCCTCACCGCTTACACGTTCAGGGCCACGCCCGGCCGCCCCAGGCGCCGCTTCCGGGCTCATGGCTCCCTACTCATCCAGACTGCCCCCTCGCCCCTCCCTCCTCACCCCCTCACCTCCCACACTCCCAGGACGACGCCCGGCTGCCGCGGGTGCCCATCGACACCTACATCCGCCTGGCCGAGCTGGCCGAGGCGGCGGCCGCCGGCACCGCCTCCCCCGCGGGCTGGCTGTCGGGCACCCCGCTGGAGAGCCTGGCGCTGGCGCTGAGGGGCCGCCTGCAGGTGGGACGCTGCTGGTTGGGTCGGGGGGTGCACGGGGCGATGCAGGACCAGTCCCGCCTTCCCGGCCTTGTCTGGCTCAGCGTAGGCCCCGTCGTGGGGCTGGGGCTGGCGTCACCGCCGCCTGCTGGCGCCTGGGGGCGGGCATCGCCGCCTCGCGGGTCCTGTGAAGCCGCATTCAAGACTGTGCCTCCGAGCCCGCAACCGTGGGCTGCAGGACTCCACCGAGGCTTCATGGGGGCGCTCAGCAGCAAGCCCAGCGCTGCCGTGTGCGGTCAGTAACGCCCCCCCTGCGCTCCCCTCTCCGCCGCCGCAGGACTCCACCGAGGCGGCGCGCAGCCCCGTGGGCCACCCCGAGACGCGGCTGGGCGGGCGCGGCAAGGCCAAGGTGGCGGTGGTGACGGCGGCGGGCACCATCGTTCAAGGGCCGGTGCCGCCGGGGCCGCAGGCGCAGCAGCAGCAGGTGCGCGTGTTCATGTGTGGTCACGTGCATGGCCGGGCTGGGGGAGAGGCGGTTCACACGCACGGCATACGTGGCAATCGCTGATCTGCGTTGCCCCTCTTCCTCTCTTCCCCCCTCTGCCCCCACACACCAGGTCATTGACGCCACCAAGCTGTCGGCGCAGCTCAACCAGCTGCTGGAGGACCCCGACGGTGAGCCGCCGCGCTAAGGGAAAGGCACGGAGTGCGCCAGGGGAAGGGATGTACCGGGGAAGGGATGTACCGGGGGTGAAGCGCACCTCACCATGAGGAGGTGGGGTTTGGAGGGCCCCGTGCGCGCCGCCCTGCGTGAACCACGACATACAGCCAATGAAGGGCCGCTCCCAACCCGGCCTCCTGGCCACCTATGACCTCCTGTGGCCACCCGTGGCCACCCGTGGCGTCTATTCCTTTCCCCTTCCCCTTCCTCTCCCCACCAGTCCGTGCCGTGGTGGTGCGGGTCAACTCGCCCGGCGGCTCTGCCCTGGCCTCCGACACCATACACCACGAGCTGAGCCGCCTGCGGGCCGCGGGCAAGCCGGTGGTGGTCAGGTGTGTGTGTGTGTGTGTGTGTATGGGGTAGGGGAGAGAGTTGGGACAGGGGAGGGAGAGGAGATGCTGGATTGCGGATTCTGCCGCAACGAAGGGGCCGTGCGCTTCCTCACCCAGGCCTGGGGCCGTCGGCTCCTCCTCCTCTGATGAACAACCTGCACCCCCACAACCTCCACCACCGCAGCATGGGCGATGTGGCGGCCAGCGGCGGCTACTACATCGCGGCCGCCGCGGACAGGGTGTTTGCGCAGCCGGGCACCATCACCGGCAGCATCGGGGTCATTGCCGGCAAGGTGGGCGGCTGGCGGGGGTGGGAGGGCCAGGGGGCGAGAGCGGGGCCAAGTTAGGCAGCATTGTGGTTGAGGGTTGAAAGTGGTTCACGGCCTGCTCTCCTCACCTCTCCCCCCGTCCCACCCTGCAGGTCAACGTGGGGCGCACGCTGGAGGACGTGGGCGTGCGGACGGAGGCCGTCACGGTGGGGGCGAGCCTAGGTGGTGCTGCCTGGGGTGGTGGGCAGTTGCATTGGCCTTCTCCCTCCCTCCTACCCCCGCAACCTCCCCTCCTCCCCCTCCCTCCACGCCGTCCCCTCTACCCCTTTCGCCCCCACTCCCCTCCTCACCTCAGGTGGGCCGCAACGCCGACCTGCTGTCGCCCTTCACGGGGCTGCGGCCCGAGCAGGAGGCGCAGGTGGGGGCCATGGTGGACGCAGTTTACGACGACTTCCTGAACAAGGTGGGGCCGCGGGGGGAGGAAGGCGGTTGTGGGGGTGTGGGGCAGAAATGGGGCGCGGGACAGGCGATGCTGCGCTCACGGGGCACAGCGCGGGAGGCTGTCGGGGGGGACGACGGCACGCACCGCCGGCAGGGCGGTGCGGCAGCGCCTCCACCCGTGCGCCTCCCCCATGCTGTTCAAAGGCCACAGCCACCCACCGCCCGACGCACCCGACAGTGACCACGCCGCCGGCACACCCACGTCCTGGGCGTCCGCCTGACCGCGACGGCACTCCTTCCCTCATCCCCGCAGGTGGCCCGCGGCCGCGGCCGGCCGGTGGCCGAGGTCCGGCAGCTGGCCAAGGGCCGCGTGTACACGGGGCGGCAGGTGGGGGCGCCAGGCTGGGAGGGGGCGCGACAGGGTCGGCGGTGGGGGCGGCACTGCTTCTGGGTTATCTCGGAAAGCAGCGCCCCACCTCCCACCGCCGCGGCCCGGCCGCCGCGGGCTCCCGCTGCCAGCGCCACGCCTCACCTCCAGCGCCCGCGCACCCTGCCCCCCGCCTGCCCACATCCCCTGCTCTGCCGCACCCTATCTGGCGTACTCGCCGTGCCGCGCACAGGCGTTCGACGTGGGACTGGTGGACGAGCTGGGCGGCCTGGACGCCGCCGTGCGGTCCGCCCGCCAGCTGGCCAAGCTGCCCGAGGACGCGCCCGCCGTGGAGCACCCGCCGCGCCGCCTGCCGCTCATCTTCCAGCTGCTGCAGCGCTCCGGCATGGTGCCTCAGTCGGGCGGCGGAGCAGGGGGAGCAGGAGGGGCTGGTGTTGGGGTTGCTGCAGTTGGCGGGGAGGTGCTGGCGGGCGGCGTGGCGGCGGCGCTGGGCTTGGGCGCGGGCGCGGGGGCGGAGGTGCTGGCGGCGGCGGCGGCGGGGCCGGGCGGCGCGCGGGCGGCGGCGCAGGTGGGCGCGGCGCTGGCTCTGCTGGGGGCGGGCGGGCAGCCGCAGCTGTTCTCGGTGGAGGCGGCGATGCTGGCGGCGGCAGTATGAGGCGGGGGCCGGAGCCGGAGGGCCGGGTTGGGGGTGTGGAGGCATGCCCGTCCCGGACTCCTGGCGCGCTTCAAGGCATTTCGAGGCGGCGGCGGTGTGCAGGAGGCGGGCGTGGTCTAGGCTGTGTCTTGCACGGCTTCTGAAGCACCGCCGCGGAAGTAAGAGGACGTGCGACTTGCTCTCCCGTTCGGCCATCGGGGGAGGGTTTGCGGGGTTGTTGCGGGCGCGTGTCGTGCCGGGTTGACGGGCAGCAGCACACGAAGACCCCGTAACTTTGTGAAGTGTACCAGACTAACACACGTCAAAGCTTATATCTGCAGAGAGCGCTCCTCCTGGTAGAAACTACCCGAATCCGGCATGCTGCAGTGATGGACTGGCAGCAAGTGACGCCCGGCGAGCTGTTCGCAGCCTTACGCGAGGTCTCATGGTCAGCACCAAGGCCCTTGTCAGAGTTCTTCAGGTCCTTCGGCGCGCCATCGCAGCGGGCCCTCAGCGGACGCCTGAAGAACAACCTTTATTACTATAGGACGTACGTTAAAGGGCAACGGATGGTTCCCAAGGGCGAAACTCGGTGCTGGCAATGAAGTCAGGGCGATCGCAACACCCAAGGTCGCTGGCTCGACGCGACGAGCGCCATGTAGCACGTGCAACTGAGACGCAGTCGATGCCAGGGGTCGCATGCCGGTGTCCTCCTTCCCCACGCCCGGACCACCGAAGAAACCCTGGCCCCCCTCCCCCCTCGCACTTGGCCCTGCCCTCCAGAAACTACCTGATCATCTGTCTCCTCTCGTTCTTCATATGCTTCATCCGCAACCCCCTCGCTCTCGCCGCGCTGGCGTTCGTCGCGCTGGCCATTGGGTTGTGCAACGACCCGTTCGCCACCTCGCTCAAGTGAGGCTCTGGCGGCCCTCAGCCCGAAGCAGCACGGCCACCGCAGCCTCAGCCTCCAGTACCAAGCGCCATATCCACCCATCGCTGATCGCAATGCATTAACCCAATCAGCTTCCAACTCAGCCGTCCGCGCGCCCTCCCCCAAGCCCATGACGCTTCCCTCGAGCTGCTGCCTTCCCCCATCCTTCCGCGGCCCCTGCGCAGTGACACCCTCTTGCACTCGATGCGGAAGATGGCGCCGCGGCTCGTGGCGAGGGCACGGGCAAAGGCCGGCTCAGACGGCGTCGTCGGGTGGGTCCGCCGGCTGTGCGGCAGTCGTGCCGCAGGCTGTGTGGTCGGCCCGCCCGCACTTCCCCTAGAATCCCCGTTCCCCCTCTTCACCCCCAACCAGGGCTCGTGGCCAGCGCCCCCTCCCTCCCTGCCTGCACCGCACCCCACCCCACCTGCTCTCGCCTCCACAACCTTCCTCACAGCCCCCAGCCTCGACCCCAGCTCCCGCCCCCAGCCCTCACGCGCCGCCCTGCGCCTACCACCCCCGCCACCGCTGCACGACACCTCCCTCCTCCCCTTTCCCTCCTCCCTCCCTCCCTCCTCCCTCGCTACACCCCCTCCACGCAGCCTCCACAAGCGCAAGCGGCTGTACATCGTGGTGCTGCCCCGCTCGCTGGTGGTGGCAGCGCTGGGCGGCACCGGGCTGCTGCTGGTGTACTGGAGCCACGCGCTGCTCACGCTCGCGTGGGCGGTGGTGCTGGGTGCGTTGGGGGGAGCAAACGAGCTGGCAGCCTGCCGACGCTGCGTCCCGCCGGGTCGCTGTGGCCACGCTGTGGCCAGATGAGCAAGGCCACGAGATCGCGGGATCGCCTGTCTGCCGGGCACTGCCGCACTGCTGCGGAGGCGGACACGTGCGGCTGCCAAGAGACCAGTCGTGCCGCCGCGTGCCGCCCAGCTGCCCGTCCGCCCGCCCGCCTGCTCCGGTGCCCCTCCTGGCAACCGCCGCAGGCCTGGGCCTCCCGCTGGCGCACGCCACGTTCCGGTTGCCCAACCTCAAGGCCAAGATAGCCTCCGCGCGGGAGGAGTTCAGGGCCGTGTGGTGCGGCCCCGGGGGGGAGAGGAGCGCGGGGAGGGTGTGGCGCCATCGGCACGCGGCCTGCCGCCCAGGTTACAC
This sequence comes from Chlamydomonas sphaeroides, assembly GCA_001662425.1. Taxonomy (NCBI): domain Eukaryota; kingdom Viridiplantae; phylum Chlorophyta; class Chlorophyceae; order Chlamydomonadales; family Chlamydomonadaceae; genus Chlamydomonas; species Chlamydomonas sphaeroides. The sequence goes on along the minus strand of BDDC01001841.1, from coordinate 4,952 downwards.
GCCTGCACATGCAGTCCGTGTCGCCTCCTACCACCCGAACCGTTGCATTCTCCATGCCTTCTGACCCCAGCCTGACTCCACTGCACAACACCCCAACCTCTGACCATCACCTCGCTTCGACACTCGCCACGCTCTCACACCGTACCACCCCCCAGCCCGGCGCGCGCCAGCTACCCACAAGCCCCAGCACATCCCCCGCGGCGGAACGGCGCCCACGAGCGCTGCATGCCGCCCCTCGTGCGCCCCTCGCCCAGGGGCCCCGAGCTGCAAATACCTTCGCGCGCTGCCTTTCCCCCGTGCCACCCAACGCACCCTCCACCAGGCGCGGCTACCAGGCCGAGCTGTACAACGACCACATACACAGCATGTAGCGCGCTGGCAGCGGCAGCGACAGCGGCAACCGGGCAGCGGCAACCGGGCCCAGCAGGCGGCCGTGGAGCAGCGGGACCCCTCGCAGCGCGGGCAACGCCTGCGGTGGCGGCGGGCCATGTCGCGGTACCGCTTGCGGCGGCGGCGCTGGTTGGATGCGCCGCCGCCGGCCACCGCGCCCTCAAGGCGACGGCAGCATCACGGTCCCGGCCCGTCGTCGGGGCGCGGGCCAGGTTCCACTGCTGCGGCACCGGTGCTGGGCAGCCGCGATGGCGGCCGGCAGCCGGAGCTCGCGCATTTGCATGGCTGGACTGCATGGTTGGGCCAGGGCGACGCCGGCGCGGGCGGCCCGCGCTACCGGCGGCCGCGGTCGCCGCCAGGCGGTGGCGGCGGCGCCGAGCCGCCGGAGCTCTGGGACTTGCCGCCGGCGCTGCCTTTGCGGTTGAACTGGGAGGCGCCTGGCGGCCGCGGCGGCGCGGCGGCGCCGCTGCCGCCGGGGCTGGAATCGAGGGCTGACGGCCGCAGTAGCGGCGCGCGGGCCGGCCGCCGCGCGGGCCGCGCCTGCTGTCGCGACTGGTCGCCGCGGGGCTCGTCCTCGTCCGAGCCAAAGTCGGGCAGCGGCAGCGGCGGGGGTGCCCGCGGCCGCGCGCGCGGTGCTGGCGCCGGCGTGGATGCAGCGGCAATGGGCTGCGAGGTTGGGGTCGCTCTGGCGGAGGTGCTGGCTGTCGGCCTGGGGCTGGCGTCGTCTGCGCGCCACCAAACCCAGTCCTCGCCCTCCACGCCCTCCATCTCCTCGTCCTCGTCCTCCTCTTCCAGCTCGCCCGCGGCCTTCGCGCGGGTGAATTCCCCGAGCACGCGCGCGAGCTCGTCCGCGTTGCGCTTCCGCGCTGCTTCGCCTGTTATCGGCGTTGCTGCAGTAGCTGCTGTGGTCGCGGTGCTGGGTGGCGTTTGCGACGTGCTGGTCGGCGTCTCGGCAGGCAACTCAGCGCCGGCTGCTGGACTCGCGGTGTCGGAGGCGTGGGCTCGCACGCTAATTCTTGGTGCTGGGGGCAATGCAGCTAGCTGGCGTGCGGAAGGTCGCGAAGGCGCGCGAAGCGGACATGCCGAACGCAACATGGTGCCGGCGGCTATTGAACTGACTGCACGGAAGGTTGATACATGAATTAATGGGTATCTGTAAAAGCATTGGTCGCGTGCGAAATCAAGCGCTGTTGTCAAAGGATTACCCGCACGTTCCTCCCGCACACACTGCCCTGCTCCTGCGCGCCTCGGCCGCGACAAGTTCCTCCTGCAAGTCTCGGCAGCGACATCTCAGTTATTTTCCTCCTGCATAGACCGCCTCAGTCGTCGCCCCCGCCGAAAAGGCTCCACAGAGTGCCCAGCACCCCCTTCACCAGCCCTCCCGCGCCCTCCTCGCCCGCCGCATCCGCCGCGCCGCCGCCCATGTCCCACTTCATCTCCCCGTCCCCGCCCCCTTGCCCCCACGCCTGCCCCGCATCAAAGCTGTCGCCCA
>BDDC01001840.1:0-19521 GCA_001662425.1 Chlamydomonas sphaeroides | reverse complement strand
TGCTTGCCTATGCATTGTATGATACTTATTTAGGTTTGCCAGGCTTATAACGACTGCAATCCTACTGTTATTTGGTTGCGACGACCCGCAGCTAGCGACCAAGCGACCCTACCGCGACCAAGCTCATTACCCAGCGAGCTCCTACTCCTATAGTCATAATGATTCATCGTATTGTTTCACTTGCACACCTGCGCACACTGCTACCCTCTCCCCCTGACCACACCCACCTTCACCTCGCCCGCTCCCCCCGAAGGCATCCCCGCCATCGTGGTAGGCGCCGCCTCCTTCGATGACATGGTGGCTATCAGCGGTTACAGGTGCGGGGCGGGGCGGGGGGAGGGCGGCGCGCTTCTTGGCCATTGTCAGCAGGGGCTGGTGCGTGTACGGTGAGGGCACTGCTGTACTGTGAGGGGGCCGAGGGTGGGCCGGGGTTGGGTTGGGGCCAAGTCGTGGGTAGTTGTCGGGGAAGGGGGCAGCGGGCGGTACGCACTGGGCCGCCAAGACAGGGACGCGCCGCCAACCCCTCCGTCTGCCTCCACTTTCCCCCTCCCCCAGGCCTGCTGTACATTGCGCTGGGCTGCGTGGAGGGCCTGGCGGGGGTGTCCCTCTGTGCCGCACCCGCCTGTGGGACAGCGTGCTCAAGCGGACCACCGTGGTGGTGGCCACGGTGTGGAGGGGGGGGCTGAGGGGAGGGGGACGATGGCAATAATGGGGGAATGGGGAGGGGAGGGGAGGGGAGGGCACGTCGGGGATCTTTGTGCCCTGCCAACGAGACAGTGCGCTTCAGCGAACCGCCTGGGTGCTGGTTGGGATCAGGCACGGGGAGGGGGAGGAAAGGAGAGATGGAGAGCGGCAGGGGAACGGGGAGGGTCAAAGTGTTGTGCCAAGCAAACGTGTCGGTGGCAGGGAACCAGTGCAGGGGTGGGGTGGTGGGCGGCGCGACAGGGCAGGGCGGCGGCCGCGACGGTGCCGCCGCCACCTCGGGCTCGGTGCCGCCAGGCAGGCACAGGTACAGGTTCAGCGGCAGGCTGCCGCCTAGGGCGGCGCTGGTGTAGCACGAGCAGCGGCGTGGACGGGGTCGGCATCGACTTGCGCCTCGTGTCCAGTGCAGCGCCAGGCAGCTGTCCCCAGTGGCGGCGGCCTCACGCGCATCACGGTGGGGTTGCACGCATCTGTGTGGGGTCGCATGCATGTAGTATATCTGCGTCTTCATCACTGCACTGATAACTGCCGTAACTTGCAGTTTTGCAGTTTTTGCAGTTTTGTGCAGCGCGGAGGGTGTGCGCGAAAGTGCAGGAAAGGCTAGGTTCGTGCCGCCCTTACGGAGGAGGAGGAGGGGTCGGGCAGCGGGGAGGAGTCAAGCGAGTGATGGTGTAGGAACTGGTAGGAGGCTTATGTGTACCGTATCGTGGTGCTGAGGTGGCGGGGCAGAGAACCCCTGCAAGGGGTGCGTGAGCCGTCATGTCCAAAATGCTGCACGGAACGGCCCGGAAGTTATGCCCCAAAAAGGCTGCGCGATAGTCACCAGGATGTACGGTAAACGCCTGTGCATGTACATGCGCTTTACACCTGTCATTGATTTGTGGTCAGGTCCGCATGGTGTGGCAGTAGGACAGGAGTATAAGCATGTTGCACTTTGGCAAGAGGCCGCGGCGGAGACAGTGCCACCATCACCTCTGACTATGGGGCGTGTATGTGCGTCTGTGTACATGCATGCCTGTGTTGCTGCTTGTAGGCAGGCAGGCAGGCAGGCAGGCAGGCAGGTGGAGGGGCGGGATGCGGCGGCGGCGTTCTGGTGGCGTTGCCGATGCAATGCATCATCGAAAGGACTCCATGGCCCATGCATGTGTGTGCGCGGGGGGCACCCTGGGCGCGGGCAAGCCCCGACCATGGTACACAAAGAGGGCCGTCTAGAGAGCTCCGTAACAGTCGAGTATCGTCAGTGTGTGCCTCACACGACCGAGCGCCGTGAGACCTCTGTGTGCCCGCGCCCTCGCACGGGGGCTGCTGGCTGCGCAGTGAACGAGGACGGGTGAGGGGCATCCTGGCACGTGGCCCGTCAGTCCGGGCGGGGCCAAGCAAGGGACCAGAGGGCTCCACAGGAACGCTCATGGACACACCGCCGGCCTACCAGGCTTGTCTCTGCCCTGCCCGCACGGCGCGCACAGGGTACTGCATGGCACACAACAGGATTTCCATGTGGTCGTCGGCCGGCGGGCAACACGTGCGTCCAAGCAGCACGGGCCGCAGCAGCCAGCTAGCTACCGCAGCAGCGAGGCGCGCACCGGCATGCCCTTCCCCATTAACCCCCGGCCAACCCATGCAGCGAATGTCCGGCTAGCGCCCTAGCACCGCCCCTGGCGCTCCGCACGCCGCCAACGGGACGCAGCTGCCCTACCCTGCGCCAACCCACTGGCGTGCCGCCGTACGGTATGTCACTGCGATCACCAAGATGCCCGCCCCTCCGCCCAGCCCGGCGCTTGGCCTACCACGTCCTTCGCAAGGCCCTTGTGCAGCCTTTCGCCAGCACCGCAGAGCCCCCGCCCCACCCTGCGGCACCACCGCACGTCTGCGCACATGCACCCGCAATGCACGTCCGTCCCCTGTCGTGGCCCCTGCCTCCGCACACCGGTTGTGCCCCGCCCACGCCGCCCTCCGCGGCCAGGCTTCCCGCTACCGCCCCACCGCCTGCCGTGCCCCCCTTGCCGCCTCTCCAGCTCCTATCATGCCCCGCCACCTTACCCCCTCCTTCTGCCGCTCCTCACGCCGCACCCAGCAGCACCGCCGGCAGGCCGTCAAACACCAGCTGCGCCACGTCCTGCCGCTCCGCCTTGACGCTTACGTCCACACCGCCCGCGCCCGCCACGAACTTGAGCTCCAGGAGGACCTGGGGGGCAGGGGTGGGGAGGCAGGGTGAGGAAAATGAGCACCGGGATGCGGAGAGAGAGGCGCGCGGAATGAGTGTGGCGCGGGGCATGGGGTGTGCCGTGAAGGGAGCGCGGCAGGCTCTAGAGACGCAACTCCTGCGGCCGCGCTCTTGCCCCCAAAAAGCCCGACCCCACCTGGCCCACGGCCCCTGCGCTGATGCGGCAGGTGGCGTAGATGGCGTCCTGGCCCGTGGCGGGGACCTGCGCGTGGATGTGCGCACGGGCGTAGGTAGGTACTTAGCCGACCGGGCGGGCGGGGCTGGTGCGATGCTGCTAGTACACATCGGCGTCAGGGAACATGAAACGCATAAGGATGTGTTGCACTGAATCGCTGACAGGCAGCGGTCGGCAGGGATGACCGCCTCATTGCCGCAGCCCGCGACGGCGGCCGCCGACGTGGCCCCGCCACCTCCGCCTGCCCCAACGCCCACCTGTCGGTGCGCCAGCACAAACAGGTTGGCAGTGGCCAGCCGCTGCTTGGCCACCTCGGCACTGGGCACCGCCAGCGGCAGCCGCGCAGAGGCCTCGGGAGGGAGCGTCTGGGGAGGGGCCGGAGGAGGAGAGGGGCAGAAAGGGACGGCACGATGATTTGGAGCACCCAGCGCTGCTGACCGTTGTCTTCGATGTGGACACAAACCTCTTCCGGACAGTACACAAGATGTCCAGGGTTGTGAACCCTATAAACCCCACTCAGCCCCGTCCCACCTTCCAGGCCTGCAGGAAGTCGGCCGCCTCCATGGTACCGCCCTCCTCGGTGAGCGCCGACAACGGCACGGCGTCGTTGTAGTACAGCACGCCCACCTGGGGGAGGGATGGGAGGGCGGGGGGCAGTAAGGTTAGCGAGGCAAGGTGGGATGGTGGGCCCCAATCAGCCCGACCAGTCCTGCTCTGCGCGTCCGGTGGCTGGCTGGCTCCCCTCTTGCGACTGCCCTCGTGAAACCTTGCCTCCATCGTCCCGCCAACGCCAGCGGACCAACAAAACGAGCTGGCCGCACACATGCATCGCCCTCGCCTCCCCAATCCTTCCCCTTCCCTCACCTGGTTTGTCCGCAGCGCCACCTGCAGCGCGGTGCTGAGTGGCGGCGGCGTCACCTGGGGGCGTGGCCCAGGGGCAGGGGCCCAGGGCAGGGAGGCAGCGGGCTGACGCAAGGCAGGGTGTGGCAGGGAGGACAGGCGCAGGCGAGACACCACACAGAGGCAGGGCGTGTCACGTGTGCACGACACATGTCGCGACATGCCCCCAGCCTGCCAGGCTATGCGCCACACCTTGGTAAGGTCCAGCGACAAGGGGATGGCGATGGGCACCACGGCGCCGGGGGGCACGGAGCCGGGGGACAGAACCTGGGGGAATTGGACGGGCACGGGAGGGGGAGGGGCAGCGAGGTGATCGTGTGCGGGTGGGGAGGCATGGTGGCAGCTGCCGCCGTACGGCGGCACTGGCCGCAGACAAACTCCGCATGGGGCGCCCACCGTTTCCGCCCCCATGCCCGCCTCCCCTGGCCCTGCGCCCCCACCTGGCTGGCGGGGCTGAGCCCAAAGCTGTTGCGGTTGGTCTGGATCATGAGTCCGTCCACAAGCGAGGCCTGGGGGAAGGGTAGGCCATTGCGAGAGAGGAGTCAGGTAGAAAGCATGGCCAGGCTGCCGATACGATCTGGCCGCCCCCGGCCTGGCGTCCTTGCCATCGTGCGCAACATCCCCACGCAGGCCTGCTTTCTACGACCTCGCTGCTATGCTATCGTTACAGTGCTGTGCCAATCTCCATCATGCAGGCACGCACCGTCTCGTTGCGCAGCACCAGCTGGTAAACCACCTGCCCGCCCACCCGCACCAGCCGCCCTGCCACCGACACGCCGCCCGGGTTGGTCAGCAGCGGCGGCAGCGACGAGGCGGAGGCAGAGGCGGGGTGCGGCGCGCCGCCGGCGGGGCCGGAGAGCGCGGCAAAGGGGTCGGCGGCCGAGGGCGCCGAGGTGCTGGGTGCGGGGCCTGCAGCAAGGCAGGGGCGGGGCGGGGCGGGTTGAAACACGTCATGTCTCAGGTGCGGGCCGCAACATTCCCCCTCTGCCGTGCACCTATATGGCTCTTGCGCCTCTCCCTGTCAAAACGTCTGTTACCAAGCAGGCGCACCCACGCTCACCTGCCCCCATGTCCAGCCCCCCAAGCAGGTCGTCCAGGCCGCGCGACGCGGCAGCGGCAGCCGGGGCCGCGCCCGCCGGCGGGTGCGAGGGCATGGGGCTGGGGTCGGACAGGTCCAGCAGGTCGCCAACGGCGGCGGCGGCGGCGCCCGCAGCGGCGGCTGCGTTGCCGTCCGACACCATGGCTCCGGGCATGGCGCCGTCCTCCTCCTGCGGGGAATGGGATGGGGAGTGAGAGAGAGAGAGAGATTACAAAAGGAAACAGAAACGGAAACCGAGCAAGGAAAACAGGAAAGCAGGAAACAGGAACCAAGTGGGTTCGCGATGAGTCCAATGAGCGCACGCAGCAGGCTATGGGTCCCTACCCTACGCCTTCCAGGAGCCATCCATCCCTGGTGCCAGCCTCCCCGGCCAGGCGCCCCCACCTCGAACTTGCGCCGCTCCAGCTCCTCCGCCCTGGTGACCGCCTGCCGCTGCCGGCTGACGAAGTTCTCTGGCGGCCGGTGGTACACCGCGGCCACGCTGGCCAGGTGCCGCCCGACCTGAGGGTGGGGGTGTGGTACGGGTTGGGAGCAGGGAAGCGGTAGGGAAAGGTAGCACGGCATGCACGTATGTAATTGGACCCTGCGTCTTGGTTTCGCCGCATCAAGCTGACAGGTGCTGCAGGCCCAACAGCGCCGCGTTATGTGACGTGTCATAGCCTTTGACGGCGTGAACGAAGCACTGGCCCCGCCTCACCAGCGCCTCCAGCAGGCCGGGGTCCAGGCTGGACGAATCGTCGGCGATGACCGGCTTGGAGGCCAGCACCACGTCTTTGGCGGCCTGCGGGAGGACGGCGGAATACCGGGGTCGGGGTCGGGGGTGGGGAGCGCCGAAGTTACAGCAGCGGCAGTGGCCCCGGACAGTGCGCAGCTCGGACACAGCACTCGCACGCCCTGGCGGCCCACCTCTGGGTCGGTGCTGAGCAGGCGCCAGTAGATATAGGCGCGGTCGCGCAGGTCGGGGTTGTCTGTCTCGGTGGTGGCGCACGACAGCACGGCGGAGATCATCTTCTGCGCGCTCTCGGTGGGCTTCTTCAAGAAGAGCTTGACGGTGGCGGTGAGCAGCTGAAGCTGGACCTGCAGGGCGGGGAGGGGGGAAAGGGGGAGAGGGGGCGGAGGCGGCACAGGCATGGGCAGTTGCGAAAGTCTGCAATGTGCGGGTGTGTCAGTCACGAGGCGGCCTGACCAGAGATGGAGAACTGAAGTTCAGGCCTGCCTGCCTCGCAGCACTGCGCCAGTCGTTGTGTGGCTTGCGGCCTAGCTATAAGCCCAGGGCGCCACCCCCCGCCCAGGGCCATCAGGGCGGTGGTGTCCTGAGCGGCTGCAGTCCAGCCCCAGACCTCCCCACCATGGCAGTCTCCTCGGGGAAGGTCTCCAGGAACGCCTCCAGCAGCTCGTCGGCGTTGTCGATGCGCTCCGCGTACTCGCCGATGATCCACACCATGCTGGACTTGGCCTCGGGCTCGTCCAGGCTGGGGATGGCGGGCGGAGGGGATGAGAGCGGGGAAAGGGAAGGTGGTAGGCTACATTGAGGTGGGGTGAGCGGGGTGGCACGGATCCAAACCAGGCCGGTCAATTCACACAACGCACGCAGCATAGCAAGGGCTGTGAGGGCAGAAGCGAGCTACCGCCCTGGAGCCGCCGCGACGCCTTCCATCCACACGCCTAGCCGCCATCCCAACTGCCCCGCGGCCCCTGCCTCCGCACCTGTCCAGGTTGTCGCAGAGCGTGGCGATTATGGACTCGTACTGGTTGGGGTAGCGCCGGAAGATGTCCTGTGGGGAGAGGCGGGTGGGTGTAGTCAAGGGCGGGGCAGACGGGTCAAAAGGCGGGGTGTGGCGCAGTGCCGCGCGGCTAGGGGTGAAAGGCAGAGCTCTGCACAGGCACATGACCGTACCGGCCGCTTTCGTCCCGCACGCACCACCCCGCTTCTCTGCCGCGCCGCGCCCCTGTCCCGCTCTCACCTTGATGACGATGATGGCCTCCTGCACCACGTAGCTAACCTTGGTCTGGATGAGCTCCAGCAGCACGTTGATGCAGCGCTCCGTGGCCTTCTCCAGCGCCACCGCGCAGCGGCCAATGGCGCGCACGGACCTTGGCGGAGGGGAGGCGCGTGGCGAGGGGAGGCGTGTGGAGGGCAGGGGCGCGCGTCAGACTTGGAAGCTCTGTGCCTGTCCACAGCGCGGCGTGCAATGGGGCGACGCTGAGCCAGGCGCGGTGTGCTGCGGCTGCGCAAGGGCTGACATGCGCTCTGGATCCAAGTCGCTGACACTGCTACACCCGACACGCCTTGCAGCCTTGCTTGCACCATTGCCTGTACCCAGCTGCTGAACCCCCTGCAAGGGTCTCATCCGCTCCTGGGCGGCCCTAGGCCCCCTGACCCGCACGACACACAGGCCCCAGCAACCCATCCCTACTTGCGCACGAAGTCCACGTCCACCTCCTGTGCGTACTCCTTGAGCTCCAGCAGCACCTGGGGAGAGGGAGAGGGTACACAAGATTACATGCACGGCGAGCGGTGCTCCGCCCATAGTCCTGCACACCGCCTCGTGGTCTGGCCCAACCTAGCCCTGCTGCACGGCAGCAGGCGCCTGCTGGAGAACTGCGGGCCCCACCTTATATGTATCTCTTACCGGACGCCTATCAATACCTGCTGGCCACGTCCCTTCGCGTCCACCTTCCCTGCGGCCCCACCTGGTCGATGTTCTTGTCCGAGGCCAGCCGGATCATGATTTCCAGCTTCTCCATCTTGACGTACAGCGGGTCGTTGTACTTGCAGAAGAACACCTGGCAAGGGAGGGCGGTACCGGCCGCAGTCCGTGGTGGGAATGGCGACATGCTGGGGTCCGCCGCGAGGAAACACGGGTCCAGAGACACGACACCAAACGCCACGGGCTCTGTGAACAGGCACCCCCCCCCCGTTCCTCGCCTGCATCCGCCCATCGCTGCACGCTCCATCGTCGCTCACCTTGACCTCGTTCGCTAGGATAGCGGGCCGCCGCTGCACGATGAGGCTGATGTTGCGCAGCGCCACGTACTGCACCTCGGGCTCCGCCGCCAGCAGCGTCACCAGCGGCGGCGCCATCTTCTTGGACCAGGCCTTGATCGTCTCCTCGCCGCCGCTGGGCGACTGCGCCACCACGTCCATACAGCGTAGCAGCACCTGGGCAAGGATCCGGGGTGGGGAGGCAGGGCGGCGGCATCGGGCACACATCAGCGGGTGGACAGATACCTACATGCTAGGCGGGAGCACGTCGTGTCGGGTGAGAACATAGCTCGGGCGCCCTGTGAGCCGGTATGCAGGGCGTGCTGCGCTCCACGGCCAGCTCCAGCCCCAGCTCCAGCCCCAGCGCCTCCGCCCAGCGCCTCCACCCTTCCCGACGTCCATCAGCCCACCTTGACGGCGCTGAGCACCACCGCGCTGTTGACGTGCTGCAGGCGCGGCAGCACGCGCTCCGCAATCTTCTCCGCGTCCTTGGGGTCGCGCGTGTCGTAGGCAGCCAGCGAGTCCAGGATGAAGACCTGGCAAGATGGAGGCGGGGTGTTGAGAGGGGACGAGAGGCGTTCGGTCTCCTGCCCCGCCCCTGCCCCGTCCCCACGTCCAGAAATGGAGGGTGCGAACGGAGGCTGGGCAACTGCCTCGCTCCCGCAACAGCGTCACGCCGGCAACATGTGGCGCGTCAAGCTGACCCGCACCATGACCGCCCAAGCGCCACATGACCGCCGCCTCCCCCTCCGCTCCTCTCACGCTCCGCCCCCACCTGGCCCCACTCGGTGCACTCGTTGAGCGCCGCCAGCAGCTTGTTGAGCGTCTGGCTGCTCATCTGCAGCAGGTCCTTGCCGCTGCCCGCCAGCTCCTGGATCTCCTGTGGACGGGCGAAGTGGGCAGGGGAAGGGCAAGGGGCAGGAGAAGGCGGGAGGGGTGGGCGAGAGCTGCGGGCAATCAGCAGTTGCTGTCGCCTGTCCGGCTTGAGGTCGTACCGACCATGCGTAATCACCCGTGCAATGCCTGGAAACCCGCACGCGTGGCTTCCTGGCCCCGGATTCTCTGCTGCTAGATCCAGTTAGTCGCTCAAGGAGCTTCCCTACCAACCGTACGGCCCCCTCCCCATTTAGGCCCCCGGGGGCACCTGCAGCGCCGCCAGCGCGTTGGCCACGACCATGGGGTTGGCGTCGCTCAGCATCTCCTGTTGGGCCCGGGGAAGGGGACATGATGAGCAGTCGGAGACGAAGTCAGAATGAGACACGTGCAAGGCCGCGCCTCTTGAGCCGCAAGCCTGCCCCGCGGCCCTGCACCCAGTGCCGCCACCTCAACCCCTTCCCACCACATCGCCGCGGGGCGTCGCCGCCCCACGTCGCCCCAAGCCCGCGCCCCTCCGCAATGCATCGCCCCGGGCCAACGCTTCTCCAAGTCGACAAGCATGCCGATCGACATCGGCCCGTACCACTTCAACCTCCTTCCCCAAACCCGCTTCAACCCCACCCCACCCGCAGCATGTCCAGGAACCCGCGATCCTCCACCAGCTCCGGGTTGATGTCGTACAGCTTGGCCACACACACGGCCGCAGTCTTGCGGACGTAGGGGTCGTCGTCCTGGGGGCGCGGAGAGGGGGATGCCGCTTCAGCAGGGGTTCCGTGGGACGCGGGTACCGCGCACGTGTCAGCCGCCTAGCCGGCGACACGGCAGTCGTCAACCGGTACGGTGTGGCGGTGCGCGTGCGCATATGACGGGGCGCGGGCTGCCGCCAACCGCGCCCTCGGCACGAGCCAGTGCGGAGGTGCACCAGCACACGCCGCGAGGCGCAGGCGCGCCCCTCGCGCGCGAGCCCCCGCACCGCACCGCCGGGCGGCCGTCGGGCCATGCAGGCTGTTGGGCAGCTGCTGCGGCAGCTGGCGTGAAGGGCCGCCGGCTGCGTCGCCGCGCCACGGCGAGAGCTGCCACGCTGGTCGTGGAGGGCGTGCCCTCCCGAGCCCAAGCCGGTGGGAGGGCGCCGCGCAATGTGCTGTCGGCCATGCAAAGCCGCTCCTAGGCATGTGTGTGCCGCCTCCACGCGTGAGCTTCCAGGCTTGCGCCTCCAAGCGTGCGCCTCCTCCAAGCACACGCCGCCAACGAAAGGCCGGTGCTCAGCTGGGCCCAGGCGCCGTCACCATCGCACGCGACCCATACTCAGCTGGTGCCGCGCCCGCCTTGGGCATCGCACGTGGGTACCAATTACGCCTGGCCACCACCCCAGGCGCCGGGGCCCGAGCGCCGAGTAAACCCAGCGAGCCCTCACATACCATATTTCCAACCTCCCCTTACTCCCGTAGCAAGGGCTCGGGTGAAACAACGCGGCTTGACCCGCGCTGCCTCCCCTCTGCCGCCCCACCTTGAGGCAGCGCTGCAGCGGGTCGCACAGGTACTCCGTGATCTTGTCCACGCGGATGCAGCCCATGGTGCGGACCGCCAGCGCGCGGATGAGCGGGTTGGGGTCCTGGGAGTCCTGTGGGACGAAAGGGGGCGGGAGGGAAGGGTGGGGCGCGGCATAAGAGGTAGCCGCGGTGCGCTGCGGCCGCTGGGCGCGGCGTCGGGCCCCGGGACGCGCCCACAGTTATGGCAGCTCGACCGGCCCGCAGGAGTGGAGGCGGGCGAGGCGGCGGCGATACGCGCGGCCGGTTCCCTTCCCAGTCGCCGCAAGGCCAGCGAGCGGATGGGCGCCACTGCCGGCGCAGCATCGCCCCGCAAGGGCTCGAGCCCACAGATGACTCTGAAGGGAACCCGTGCTCCAATGTCGAGCACAAGGCCGCGCCGTGTGGCCATGCAGCGGGTAGCTGGGCGTTGGTGCCTGACCCGCTGTGCCCCCAGAGGTTGCCCGACCGGCACCCGTCCGACACGCGCCTTGACGAAAGTGTTCACGGCCATGATGGCCAGGTCCGGCTGAGTCTTAGCATAGTTGATAAGGTACAGATATACCAGCTTCTGTGCTCGGGAGGGTAGGTGGGAGCGCGAGAGGAAGGCGGGGAGGCGGGGGAAGTCAACGCGTTGCACTCGTGGGGGCCAGGCAGCAGCGAGCTGGGGCCGTTGACCAGCCCAGCCGGTGCTAGCCGCACCTTGAGCTCCAAATCGTCCGTTTGCATGCAGTTGACCACGTCGGGGAAGAGCATCGAGACGTCCTTGCCCACGGTCATGGCCGCGATGACTTTCTTGACCGCGTCCTTCTTTTTAGGCCGGTCAAGGCTGCGGAGCTCCTCCTTGAGCTCATGGATCTCACCTGCCAACCCGAGCCCACGGTGATCGCGCGCATTCGGCAGCTCCGCCAGCGCGCCTGCTGTTCTGCCTCACCTCTCTTGGTAGTCGAGAAGTACTTCCCGTCAGACATGGCTGCCTAACCTAGCGGGGCCTTCGCCCCGACGCTTAAGCACAGCTTCCTCAAAACTGGCACAAGCAGTCTCGCTATGTAGCGGTTGTGTTCTCTAGGTGCTAAGCAGCATGCAGCACGCGTAGGGGCCACGGGAATGCAGCCGGTCGCGGTGGGGTTTGCTTCTGCACCTTCGCGCGCATGCGGCACCCGGGCTGTCGTCGGCAAACCGTGCCAGAAGAGAACACACGTACACACTTCAACATCAAAACCACTGCTGCATTCGATGCAGCCAGGCCTGTGTTCCGACCCCACCCAACGACACCAAGCATTGCGACGTCAGCCCCGCAGCGCCCCGACGACCCATATCTTCACCCCTCCAGCTGCTGAACAGCCCCCACAACACATCGGAGTAGCTGCGTGCCGCATGGCAAGTGGCTGAGCTGCCTACTGCGAGCCCGAGCACATCCCGGATGCGGCCAGCTGACATGCCGCAGGGCGCATTTGACGCCCCAAAAGCACCGCACGGGAACGCTGCTCCCAAACAAGTGGACGCCCACGAAACAGACACCCAACAACCTATCGGCGCCAACTTCTCGGCCACGCTGTGCCCAGCACCCTCGGCGCCGCGCCAGCGCTCGCGCCTAGGCCGCCGCGCCGCCGCGGTCTGGGCCGCCGTCGCCGTCGGCCTCCTCGCCTCGGCCGCCGTGCTCGCACTACGGTCCACTGAACCCTGGCCATCTGCCCCACTCGGCGCACCTGGCGCCGCCACCGCAGCGGCTGCCTCGGCCCTGCAGCGCCTGCGCTCGCGCCTCAGCCTCATCGGCCTCCGCCTGCCCTCCCTACACGCGGGCCCCTCCCCAAGCCCAGCTGCCTCTCCCCCACCTCAACCTCTCCCTTCCCGGGCCTCGGCTGTCTTCTCGCTGCCCCTCTCTGGCCGCCGCGGCCCAGCTTGGTCCCTGTCCAACGCCAACGGCAGCGTGCGGGGGCTGGCCGCCAGGGTGCCCGGCTATGCGCTGGCGGCGCTGCGGCGGGGCGGGCTGCTGGGGGCGCCGGCGGACGACGTGGAGAGCGACCCGCTATACAGGTGGGGTAGGGGATGGGAGGGGAGGATGCGATGGGTTGTCAAGCGGCAGAAGAAGCGCAAAAGGGGCGTGTTCCAGACTCGCCTTCCTGCGCACTGTCCTGGCCCCCGGGCAGCGACGCGGCCCGCGCCCACATGATGTGCGCCCACCGGCCCATGCAGGATGTGCCGAGCCCTGACTGTGGCACGCGGCCCCCCGGGTAACCCATCCCACAACCTCGTCTCTCACCGTCCCGCAGATTCAACGAGCTGGCGCACCGCTGGGTGGCGCTGGACACCTGGACCTTTGCCACAACCTTTGAGCTGCCACCGCTGCCGGGCCAGGTGGGGGCGGGGAGAGATAGATAGAGAGAGAGAGATTACAAAAGGAAACAGAAACGGAAACCGAGCAAGGAAACAGGAAAGCAGGAAACAGGGACCGCGAGGCGCTCGCGCGGCGCTACGGGGCACGGTTCGGGGCTCCGGTTGGGCAACGGACAAGGGAGCTGCGGGGAGGAAGGCCTCCCGTTGCCGCGGGTGCTGCGCCAATCGCATCGTGGGAGTCGGAGAAGCGGCAGCCAGCGGTCCGGAAGGACACCGGCTACAGCCCTGGGAGGCCGTCACACAGCGAACCACTCAACAAGCCCTAGGCGGCTTCCACACAACAAACCACCCAACTAGCCCTGGGAGGCTGGCGTGCCGCGCTTCCCTCTCCTGACCCAAGCCCAAGCTCATGCGTGCGGCCCTCACGGCCGCCTCGCCGCACCTCAACACAGGCGGGCGCCGGCGAGGCCGCCAAGGCGGGCTCCCAGGCGGGCGGTGCCGCGGCCGGCCGCCCCGGGGGCAGCGGCTGCCAGAGCTGCGGCCTGGACCTGGTGCTAAGCGGTGTTGACACACTGGCTGCCATAGATCTGGACGGGCAGCGGCTGGCGGCCACCGCCAACTTCCACAGGTGGCTGGGCTTGGGCGGGAAGGGGATGGCGTGGGCGTCACTTGCACGGATAACGCACGCAACGCCCGGCGGGGAGGGGAGGGGAGGGGAGGGCAGGGCTTCGCCTGCAGGTACACGTGTACGGTGGCGGCACGTGGGGGTTGTAGCAGGCCGGCCACACACCTCTGGCCCGCCGCCCTCTGCAAGGAGACAGTACGTGCCCCTGCCCCGCCCGCCGCCCCCTGCCTCGGCCCGCTCCTGCATCCCAGGACGTACCGGCTGGACGTGCGGCGCCGCCCGCCTCCGGACCAGCTCGCATGGCCCCCCGCCCGCCGTCTTCGGGGCCATTTACCCCTCACGCACGCTTCCCTCGCCGCCCGCCGCCACCCTCACTGCCCTTCGCCAGGACATACCGGCTGGACGTGCGGCGCCTGCTGCGGGCGCGGGGCAGGCCTTGGGTTGGTAGCGGGGGCGGAGGGACCCACAACCTGTCGGTCACGATCAGCCCGGCGCCGCCCTACGTCGCGGCCCGCGCCGCCGCGCACCCCTACCCGCTGCCCTCGAACACGGTGCGTGGGAAACTAGGAAACCGGAGTACGGGAACTAGGTGTATCCTTTGACGCCGTACATGACAGGGCTGCCCTGGTCCAGGCGTGTGTGAGCTGCAGAGGGCCCGGCACCCACCAGCGCCGCACCTGGCCCATCCCCGCCATCCCCACTAGACAGAACCCCACCTACCTTGCCTCTGTCAAGCCCCGCACCCCCTTGGCCAGCCACCCGCCCACCCGCCCTATGCCAGGCCCCCGGCGCGTTCGGCAACTTTGCCTTCATCCGCAAGCCCGCCTCCGACCTGGGCTGGGACTGGGGGCCCGCCTTCGCGCCGTCGGGCCTGGCGGGCGCAATACGGCTGGTGTCGTACTGCCAGCCGTACATGGCAGGTGAGCCGGCGAGCTGGCGAGCCGTAAGTGGCAGCACGCGTGCCGCTTGGCGAGGCGTGGATGCGACTGCGCCTGCGCCCTCCCCTCCCCCTCCCCCGCCCGCCGCCTCCAAGGGCCGTCCGTGCACCCGTCCACACCCGCGTGCGCATCGCCCTTGCCGTCCCCGCAACCCGCCTTCTCCTCCCCCAGGCCTGCACGTGCTGCAGCAGGCTCACAACGGCACCGGCGGGTCCATCACCCTGACCCTGGAGGCCGAGCTATGGGCGCCGCCCGCCCCTGACCCCGGCCCGGACCCGGGCCCGGACCCGGCACAAGAAGTGGGGCAAGGGGAGGGGGCGGAGGAGGCCCCGGGCAGTGACGACGGGGAGCAGGCCGGCGGCGGCTGGCGGCAGCAGGCGGTGGCCGTGGTGGAGCTGCGGCAGCTGGCGGCGGCCAGCGCGGGAGAAGAAGGGGCAGGAGGAGGGGCAATGGGCACGGCAGCAGCGGGAGCGGGCGCGCCAGGCGCGGTGCTGGCGCGGGCGGAGGCGCGCCTGGCGTGGGGCCGCCGCGGCGGTCGAGGACGGCGGCGGGCGGGGGACCTGGCGGGCGGCCCTCATTCTGTGCAGCTGCAGGTGGGCTTGGGGGGGGGAGGGGCCGGGAGGTGCCCGTGAAGGGGTGTGTCCAGACATATGAGCTTATTGGGACACGTGTGTTCAACTGTACGGGTCGAAATCGGGAACCTCCCCGTACGCGTCGCGCCCCGGGGTTGGTGACGCGCTGGCCGTGCGTAGGAAGAAAGTGGGGATGCGTTTAGATGCGCGTAGCGAAGCCCAGCGCCGCCTTGAGAGAACTGGAGTGTTCCAGTGTTAGGTAGAACAGAACCCCACACGCGGCACAGCACACCCACAGCACGCCAGGACTTAAGTGTGAGGGGGAAGCAAGGTGCGGGTCTGTGGGCGGGTGTGGCTGAGGCGCGACGCGCGCCTGCCCCAGGCGGCAGACGGGTCAGAGGTGCGTGGGTGGGAGAGGGGAGGGAAATGCGGGCGTGTGGGCGGGGCCGGCCGGGCCGTGACGCCCACAGGCCCCAGGCGGCAACCCTCCCCTTGGCCGCCTTCACCGCCCCTCCTGCCTCTGCCTTCACCCTCCTCTCTCGTCCCCCCCATCCCTTTCGCTACCCGAGATGACCCTGGCCCCCGGCTCGGTCGACCTTTGGTGGCCGGTGGGCTTCGGCGTCCAGCCCCTCTACACGCTGGCGGGCTGGGTGGAGCTGCGGCAGGCGGCAGGGGAGGCGGTGGCGGATGCAAGCTCGGCGGGGGAAGCTGCGCCCGGCGGCTTGGGCTGGCGGCCTGTGGCGGGCAGTGGGCCGGAGCGGCCGCTGCTCAGGTGCGTGGATCGGGCGGGCGGGCGGGCGGGCGGGCGGGCGAGCAGGAGGGCTTGAAGCTGTCTGTCCGCGCCACGCACGCGCGAAACCATTTTAAACAAGTCACGAGACTTTGAACACGTCATGGGCCTCAGCATCCCGGAGCTGGTGGCCTGGCACCCGGGGCCCCAAACACGCTTGCAACCGAACACATTTTCACATACGCTTAACCTCCCGACCCCATCCCGCCTCCCCTCCCCTCCCTGCCAAGGCGCATCGGCTTCCGCACCGTGGAGCTGGTGGCCCAGCCCATGGCCTCACCCGAGGTGGCCCGTGACCTGTGGGCCGGTGATGGGGACGACGGGGGAGGTGGAGGAAGTGCGGAGGAGGCTGGCGGCAGGGAGCCGCCTCCGCCGTTTCCCGCAGGTGCGGAGGCATGGGGCGGGGGCTTGGGTGAGGGTGCAGTGACGAGACCTGGAGGCTGCCGGTCAGCAGGGAAGGAGGGAGGCGTGTGCTGCCCAGCGGCTGCCTGACTGACACGTACCCGGCCCATCCCTCTCCCCTCCCCGACCCGCAACCCCCAGCCCCGGCCGAGTCGTTCTACTTTCGCGTCAACGGCGTCCCACTGTTTGCGCGGGGGGCCAACTTGGTGCCGCTGGCGGTGATGGCGGCGGGGGGCTGGGATGGGGATGAGGGGGAGGTGGTGGATGCACTGGCCAAGGGGCCAGATGAGGGGAGGGAGGCGGCCGTGGGGGAGCAGGCAAGACGTGATGAGGACCTCTATGACGAGGACGAGGACGACGAGGACGAGTGGCCGGCTGACCCCGCTGGCAGCGGGCCCATGGCTCGGCTGCTTGCGGCTGCCCTGGGGGCTGGCATCAACATGCTGCGCGTGTGGTGAGGCACGTGTGGTGAGGGCATGTCGCGACGGAGCACGACACGTGGTTTGGGGTGGGCACCGGTGCGGCTTGCGTGCGGTGGCGAGAGGGGCCGCGCTGCGGCCCTGGGCAGCAGCGCCGCGGCCTGCCCCAGGGGCCACTACCGACTGGAGCCCTCCCTCCGTGCGGCCTGCTGTGCCAGCCCTGCCCTCACCTCCCCTGCCCTCCCCTCCCCTCCCTTCCTTGTACGACAATGGCCGGCGGCGGGACCAAGGGCTTGCCCAGCCCCCACCGCCCGCTGCCTACCCTGACCCGGCATGCCCCTCTCCTCCTCGGTCTCCAGGGGCGGTGGCCTGTACCAGCGGCGGGCGCTGTACGACATGAGGCACGCCTGCTGCCTGACCCGGCACGCCCCTCCCACCCTCCCTCCACCCTCGATCAGGGGCGGCGGCCTGTACCAGCCCTCCTCCCTGTACGACATGGCCGACGCCGCGGGGCTGCTGGTGTGGCAGGAGCTCATGTACGCCTGCAACCCCTACCCGCGGGACCCGGCCTTCCTGGCAGAGGTGGGTGCAGGGTCTCAGGGTTTTAGGGTTTGGGTTTCTTTTTATGGTTTGGGGTTCAGGGGTATCGTTATGCACGGGCTCAGTTCTGCGCTTGTTGTGTTGCAGCTCAATGCGTCAGGTCTGTGTGCATACCGCTGACGCGGCTGTGATCCCTGCAGCCTGCGACCGGCTCCCTGGCGCGGCCGCCTGCTGCACGCCCGAAAAGGGCTCAGGGCCCAGGGCCGCACGCTCTGCTCCCCACACCCAGGCGCCCGCATCGCAGCCACCGGCGTCACAGCCGGAGGCACCTTGCCTAGCCCTGCCCTGCTCGCCCCACCGCAGGCCCAGCCCAGCCCAGCGGTCGCGCTTCCTGGCCCATACCTGTGTCCACCTTTCCCAGCCCAGCCCAGCCCTTGCGCGCCCTCGCCCATGCCCGCGGGCCCCCTTGCCCTCCCTTGCAGGCCGCGGCCGAGGCGCAGCAGCAGGTCCGGCGGCTGGGCGGCCACCCCTCGGTGGCGTTGTGGGGCGCCAACAATGAGGTGTGTGTGGGTGGGGAAGGTGGGGGGAAGGCAGGTGGGGTGCAAGCAGGGAGGCATGGTGCGTGGTCGTTGGCGTGGAGGCGTGGCGCGTGCGTCCGTGTGTCGTCGGTCGTGCGTAGGAAGCAGGGATGCCTGCGGCCGGGGACAGGTAGGCATGGTGCGTGGTCGTCAGCGCTGGCGCCAACGGCACTTGGCGGCTCGGCATGGTTTCGGGGGCAAGGCGGTAAGGCAATTACTCCCACGCTGGTTCTTAAGTAGGACGGCGTCAAGGCTCTCCCGCACCGCCTACCCCCAGACCAGCCTGGCCTTGCCTGCCCCCACTCACCCACCAGGTGGAGACCAGTCTCACCTGGTACAACGCCACCACCGCCAACCCGGCGCTGTACGCCACCGACTACGTCGCGCTGTTCGTGGACACGCTGCGGCAGGCGGTCGTTAAGGTGGGATTTGATGACAATCGGTGTCCGGGGATGGGGGGAAAGGGGCACGGCCCGTGAAGACACACTGATGTGCGCTGGTGTGGAGCGGCATCATGCGCGCGCGTGCGCGTGCCAACTGTGGGCTACTACCCTTCAACACGCGCGCCTTCCCATATCTCTCACCCAACCCCGGCGCCCCTTCCCCCCAGCTCGACCCCGGCCGCCCCTTCCTGGACTCCTCGCCCTCCTCGGGGCTGCACTCGGCCGCCCCCTACGTCAAGCGATGGGGCGACGCCCAGGACCCGGCGGCGGGCGACATACACTACTACAACTACAAGGCATGGCAGGGGCCGGCGCAGCTTGACGTGTACGTGTTGTCGTTGCCGTACAGCCTGGCCCAGTAGGTGCCGTACAGCCTGGCCCAGTGGGTGCCCCCAGGCCGACTGCTTTTACCCCTCCCACAACCCGCCCGCTGCGTGCTGCCATGCAGCCAGACCCTGCCGTACAGCCCAGCGCGCACGGTATCGTGACGCCTCATGGCCCCTTCCTTCTCCCCAGGCCGACTGCCTGGACCCCTCCCACTACCCGCCCGCCCGCTTCGTGTCCGAGTACGGCTACCAGTCCTTCGCCTCATGGGCCGCGGTGCAGCGGTACGGAGACGAGGCGGCGGGCGACTGGAGCGCCGGCAGCGAGTTCATGGCGCACCGGTGCGGGTGGCCGGGTTGTGGGGGTGGCGCGCTGTGCCGAGTCGCATGTCATCGTGTCCCCTTGACCTGACTGTCGGGCCGCCGGTGGGGTGTGACGCGGCTGAGGCGCACCGGTGAGGGGGCGACGGAGGCGTGGGGGTGCCGAGGGAAGAGCGGGCAGGGAACGCCCAGTTGGGACCGTGCGTCGTGCGCACGGCGTGCCGGCGTGGCGGGCGGAGAGCGTAGCCGTGACGCGATGTGATGCAACGAGCTGTGCTCCGGGGCGGGTGGGCAAGGGGCGGGGCGTGGCGGGCGGGTAGACAGCACGCACGGCGTGCAGGTGCGACACGCTGTCGTGCAGACGCCAGCGACCTCCTCCCGCAATCCCCACCTCTCCCCCCTCCCATCCTCGCGCGCTGCCGCCCTTCCAGCCTCTGCCTTCACCCCCACCCCCACATGCGACTGCCCATACCTTCCACCCAGCCAGCGCCACCCCAACGGCCAACCCGAGCTGCTTGCGGCGCTGGCGGCCCACTTCCGGCAGCCGCCGGGCGGCTGGCAGCGGGAGGCGGAGGCGGAGGCGCGGGAAGAGGGGGAGGCGGAGGCGCGGGATGAAGGAGCGGGGCACGGCAGCCCGGGCGACGGCGCCCTGCCTGGTCCTCCTCCGCTGTTGGCGGCGTGGCTGTACCAGCTGCAGGTGGCGGCGGGAGGGGCGGGAGGGGCGGGAGGGGCGGGAGGGGCGGGA
>BDDC01001839.1:0-14652 GCA_001662425.1 Chlamydomonas sphaeroides | reverse complement strand
GGGGGGGGGGGGGGGGGGGGGGTGGGGGGGGGGGGGGGGGGGGGGGGGGGGGGGGGGGGGGGGGGGGATGCAGATGAGTGTATGTGGCTGTGGCATCAAGGCACCGGCTTCTATCATCAGCAGTACGGGCGCCGCAGCCAAGGAGCCGGCCAATGGCAGTCATGGGGCCGGCAGGGTGTTTGCGTGGCATGGTACCATAGACGTCACACTTCGGAAGTGCCATCTGCCCGTGCGCATGCCCGCACATCAGCCGAAGCCGGGCTGCGTCTTGATCCATGAGAGGCCGCACAGCGCCGAGGATGGGTGTTGCCTAGCTCATCCGACCTGCCTAGCTACGTGATTGAGTAACAATACAACCTCGTACGCGCCCCGGATCGCGCCCCGGATTGATGCAGCTACTGCTGGGCTATTACTGCTGTCGACGCCGGCGTGGGCCTGCCGTGCTCGCCCAGCAGCTTGTCGCGGGGGGCGGTGCGTGAGGTGACGTGCTGGCGTGAGCCGGTGGGACGGGAGCTGGGCGCTGACTGGGCGTGAGGCCGGCACGCAGCAGGCGCGCGCTTTACCTTGGCCAGCCAGGCGAAGGCGCCACAAGTACCACAGGCCTTGTGTCGGGCCTCGTGTCTGAGTGCGTGTATCTCAATCAATGCATAATCTCCACCGACAAAAACACGCTCAAGCCTAGCAGACTAGCGGAGCATGCCGGCGCTCATTTTTGCGCACGGACAGCATAGCAGGCGCTCGCTTCTGCCCACCTTGACCAGCCAGGTGAAGGTGGCGTTGATAGCGTTGGGGCTGGGCGTAACGGTGTCTCCCCGGGCCAGGAGCAGAAGCTCGACGCCGGGGGTGGGACTGGGCGGGATGAGGAAGATGCGGGTGGCGGTGCCGGTCCAGTCCTGATTGGGTGGGGTGGGGTGGCATGGCGGCAATCAAGGTGGCAAGGCAAGCAACGGGGCGAGCACGGCGGTACTGCGGCTGCACTGGCTGCTGCCGGTCAAACAAGAAGCACCGCAAGCGGCGAGCCCTCTGCTGGCCAGGCCGTGACACGCCGCCAGTGCGATTCGAGCCGGGGCGTGGCCTGACGCGCGGGCACGCGACGCAGGCTTGCTACACGGCTGGAGGTACTTCGCGGCCGCGCGCGTTGCGCCCTACAGTACTCAATGTACCGCGAAACAGTCGCACCCGCGGCAGCCTACTCACCGAATGGTAGAACGAGGCAGCCACACGGAGCTGCAGGCAGGGGGAGTAGTGAAGTGCAGGGCTGTTCAGTGTTGGGGATGGAGGTGAGCACGCTAGCTCAAGCCCGTTGCTTGTCAGGGGGAGTAATAACCCACACCACGCGCCCGCTGCGCACCATGTTGCACCATGCGTGCCAGGCCTCGTATCTTACTCAGCCGAGAACAATGAATTTGTCGTCTGTGCCGATCATACATACGGTCTCGAGCAGATACAGCAAACTCGCCTCACCTCGCGGATGGCCCCGATGACGCAGCTGCGGCCCACATACGGCGACGGAGGGGGCGTCGGTGGTGCGGCAGGGGGCAGGGGGCGTTGCGGTGTTGGGTGTGGAGGGATGGTCGAATGCGTTCGGGTGGCCATTTACGTATACATGAGGCGACACGCATTCCGCTGTCCGTTGCACCATTTGTCCAGCACAGGTGCAGTGCCTGCTCCCGCGCCTTCCGCTAGGCCACCAGCAAGCGGGTAGCGATGTTAGAAATCGTAAACTGGAGACAACAGCAGGCCAAGGCAAGCACCAAGGACTGCGCGGCGGCGCCCTTGCAGGTACAAGATACGCCCTGCCCTGTGGGTCATCGCGTCCGCAAATCGAGGCTCACCTAGCACCGATCTGCACTCATACGGATAGGAGCAGGAGGGACAGGGCGGGGCAGGGGGCGGGCGTCAGATGCTCGATGCCCCGTGGTGGCTTGCCGTGCGGTTTTGGCAGCTGCAGATCGAGAGGGTAGCGAATAAGCTGCTTGCACTTCAAGAGCTTCGCACCGTGGCGTTGGCCGAGGCGCTGGTGCCGTTGGCCAAGGCGATGGGTGGCCCCGCCCATGAGGCGGAGCAGCTTGGGGGAGGAGGGCTGGGCGGGTTGGGGCTGGGAGGGCTTGGAGGGGGACTGGGCGAGGGCGGCCGCGGCGAGGGAGGCGGGCTGGGCGGGTTGGGGCTGGGGGGCGGCGAGGGGCTGGGCGGCAGCGGCGGCCGGGGCGGCGCTGGGCTGGGCGGTGGCGACGGTGGCGAGGGAGGCAAGGGGCCTGCGTGGGGTTGCAGCGAGCAGGAGGGCGGGAGGAGGGGGGGCCCGTCAGCTTGCACTTCGGCTGGGGCGCACGGCAGGCCCTGAGACACACGCCGACACATATGATGACACATGACGGCAAGAAGCTGAGCTGGGCGCGGATGAGCTAACTCCGTCTGCTTACGGGGCGACGGCGCCGGTGAGGGCGGGGACGGATACTGGTAGCCAGAGAAGTAGGCCTTCAGGCTGCGGCAGGGTGGGCAATCACATTCAGCAGTGAAACTCACTGACTCGACATGAGCGGTGACAATGATATATACAATGCACATCGGGAGCTCATGTACAAATCATCGCATCATGCATGGCGCTCACTCGTAGACGCTGTAGACGGCGTCGGCCGGCACGCTGGTGGACAGGCGCCAGGTGCCAGCCTGCGTGCGCCCGTGCGGGAACGCAGTGGGGGGAGGGGACGTGGGGTGGCAGGCGTCGAGCCCAGCAACCATAGCAGCCGGCGGCGGAATGGAGCAGAGTGAAGTGGCCCGCAGCCATCGGCCCAGGCACCACCCAACGCTGCCCAGCCAGCCACAACACGCATCCGCATGCTACATCCAGGCAACATATCACACGCCCGCAGCGTGCAGCCAGCTCGCGCCACGTACCGGGTTGCGGTCGATCCACTCCTCGGTGCCATTGGGCGGTGTGCTCGCAACCCACACGCCCCAGTTGTCGGCGCGCCAGAACCGGATGGACACGCCGCGGCGGTCAATGTATGTCTGTTGAGTGGTCCCGTTGTACGAGGTTGTCACATTGGAGTTCGGCCAGGCCACCTCCTTGGCCGCCGGCCCGGCGACGGGAAAGGGTGCGGTGAGGAACCAGCTGCTCGCAAAACGGCTGCGGGCGCGAGGGTGGGCAAGTCAGGGGTGTCGTGGGGTCGTAGGGCCCATGCATACATACACGCCAACACGGCCAACCGGTGGTACGTAGGCGTGGGGCTCACCCCAGCCATGCACGCCCGCCCTCCTGAATGCAACGACATGTGCTTTGCACAAGTCGTAACCATTTCTACTTCTATTTCCACGCCAACACGGCACAGCGCGGCACGACACGGTGCGGCGCGGTAAACTGCCGGCATCGCATTAGGTCGTTCTGAGGGCGACGTTTCGATTGCGTTTGTGGCGAGCTGTGTCGTACCTCATGTAGATGGTTCCTATAATGGAGATCTGCGGCCCAGCGAGGGCAATGGGGGGGGCGGCCGGGCCTTGCGGTAATAATGAGCGCTGCACGGCCTGCCCTTACTACATAAGACGGTCACATATGACGAACGCACAAAAGCAGATACCCCCCGCCCCAAATCAATGCACGCCTTCGGGTGCCCATAGTGCCCAGTGCTGCCTGAAAGGAGGTTGCTCAAAGGACCTGCCCGGCACACCGTTTGGACCAATCCAATGACGCAGCTGCTCCATCGGGGCGGCATAGGGTGGCATAGGGCGGCACAAGGCGGCATAGCGGCAACGGCGGCGGAGGGTAGCCCGTTGCGGCCCACGGCAGTCAGATGTCATGTCAAGTGCGGTCCCTGCTGCTGTCGCAACTTAACGGAGGCGAGCGCAATTAATTCGCACCTGGACGGCACCGTCAAGTCAAAGTTGATGGTGGTACCCGAGACACCAATGGCAGGCACTCCCGTTACCGTCAAAACGGGGCAGGTTGTCATGGACGGAGGCAGCGGCGGAGAGGGCGGCCGTGGCGGGGGCGCAGGCGACGTGGGCGGCCGTGGCGACGGCTGTGGCGGGCTGGGGCTTGGCGGGTTGGGCGACGGCTGTGGCGGCGGGCTGGGGCTTGGCGGGTTGGGCGACGGCGGCGGGCTGGGGCCTGCGGTCATGGAACAGGTCGGGCCGGTTTGCTAAGGGCCTGCATGAAGCAAGCTGGCTGGGTGCAAACTAATGACCACCAAGAAAGCGTGTTGGCGAGCAGCTATATGGCGTCTGTCGTAATATTGCCCTTTTTGCATATGCCATTGAGTGCTGCTTTCTGCTGCGTTGCGTTGTATGCTTTGGTTGTGACACCGCCGACGAAGCGCAAGTACGCCGACCGAGGCCTACTCACTGAGAGCAGCCGGGGGGGGCGGGGATGAGGCCAGGCGGCCGCCCACGGTGATTGTGAAGCTGCGGGTGTGGGCAGGAGGGTGTCGTGGGTCGGCAAGGGAGAGAGAGATTACAAATAAAAGGAAAAGAAGAAACCGACCAAGCAAGGAAAAAGGGCAAGGGCACAGCTGCGGGCAGCTGCAGGGAGCACGTGGTGCTGGCACTGGCGCAGGGGCCACCGGCGTCCGTCCATGCCACGCCGTGGCGCGCGCCGGGAGCTAGCAGCGGCACGCTGCTGGTGAGTCGGCGCTGTGGCGCTCTGGCGCTGCTAGCTCTTGCCTGCTTGCATGTGAGGTCGCTGTGAGCCAGAGTCGTGACGAAGCCACAGCACCTGCTCGTCCGTCCCACCTACGGCTCCTGATGTTCCTAGCTAGCTGCATGGGGTGCGTGCTCATCAGCCGCGTACCTGCCAATCGTCGCGGCCACGTTGGCCTGACTGACCGATGTGAAGAAGCGCCAGCCGCCAATCTGCGCCGCGCGCGCGCACCCAGCGCCAGCAGGGGAGGGTTGCATGGGTGTCAAAGGGCGCGGCAGGACCGGCTTCGCACCCGCTCTTTGCCGCCAATCAACTCCATTGTAGTGGACACGAACCGGCACCCAACCGCCCCGACCCGCCCCGCTGCATGCCCGAACGCACCGGGCTCTTGCCGGACCAGTCGGAGGGAATGACGCTTAGCCTGTCCAGGACGACGACAGAGCCGTTCAGCAGCGTCACGCGCCTCAGGCTGCCTTGAGCGGTGGTCGCGAAGGTTGCGGTGTGTGTGCCGTTGAGCGGCGCTTCCACGTCGCCGCCATACAGCACCTGGCATGAGCAATAGGCAATACACTTGGTTTCACGGCTCGAGCACATAATAAGCTGACGGCTCAAGTCAAAGGCCGTGCGCGGGGTGTTATGTTTATGTGGGGCAGGCCGGCAGGGCGGCGTGGCAGACCAGAGCGTGGCTCGCTGGGGTCCCAAAGTCCAAGAATATAACAAAAAGAATGCCATCCAGTGGGCTGGCAGCGAGGGCAGGGGTGCATCCAGCCGGCTGCCGTGCGGTGAAGAGGGGGAAACGAATGTAACGAATGCCAAGAAGTGGGGCCACGGGGCGGCCCCAACTGCAGCAGGCAGGGGCGGGGTGGGCGCAGGGCCCGGCCACCCACGGATCCAGGCCTCTTATCATACTCACCCGGGACCAGACGTTTATAGTCCCCACCGATAGAAAGTATAGTCTCGAGCCTACAGGCCATATTCGAGATATAGACAAGGCCGGGGCACCCACCGGGAAGAAGCTACCGGTGGTGTTGGGCGCCACGAGCATGAAGAATTGGGCATAGCCGCCGTTCCACACACTGCAGCAATCGCAGTGCCCACACACGCACGTTACGGTTGTTATACACCATACATATGGTATAGGCGTTAGGGGTATTGACGCACACGGCGGTTGATTATAATAGGGTATTATGACGTATCCAGCCCGCTGCTGCTCGAGGTGCGCAAACTAGCAGCTAGCTGAGTGCGGTATGCCACAGACAGCGCTGTGCGTGCGGGCGGTGCGGGCGCGAGGCTGCCGCACCCGCGCATACATGCCGCCTGTGCACAAGGTGTGGTTGCATGAAAATTTACGGATAGCTAGCATCTGTTGCTTTTACTGATAGTGATATTCATACTGTTACGATGTACCTATGTCTTGGCATGTGCGCATGGTTTAGCCACGCACCTGTAATAAGCGTCGATGGTAACTGTGACCTGCGGTCGGCATCAGGGACCGACCAGCGCAGCACAAAGGGGTATCACTACCGATGCCACCGGACGGACAGCGCGACGAGCGCTCGATGCCGGGCTCATCCAGTGCCGCACACACACGACACGCTACACACGCCCGGCCTGTCAAGCACGTAGAACACCAAGGCGCGTGCATACACCCGAGCACACACCCTAGCACACACCAAGCACGCACCATTTCGATTGTTCCCAGCGGGCAGCTGTGCAGGCAATGGACGGAGGGGAGGCGGGTGGGAGGGGACAGCCACATGAGTGTAGGGTTTGAAGAACACGCGAGGTAGGTGCGTGGCCGGCGGAACTTGAGTGCCAACAGAGCGTGGCCGGCGGAAGTAGAGTGCCAACGGGGCCAGCGTGCTACGTACGACGAGTCCGGGGCCACGAGCAACCTTGGTGTGCTTGGTGAGCAAGGCGGCTGGGCAGGGCCTCCTTGGCAGGCGCAGAGCTCGCAGACACAGCAGATAAATAGGCAAGTCCACACACAGAAACACTCAGCCGCACCTGAATTGACTTGACTTGGGGAGTGAGATATAAAAATAAATATATATAGGATTACTTATATACATATATATAATTCATGTTACACTTCAGCGGTGCCATCAGCCCGTGCGCATGCCCCCACATCAAACGAACGAAGCCACCCCTGCCACACCCCTCACGGGGCTGCGCAAGGACGTCTCTAGGGGCCGCAGTCCCCCCTTGCTCAACCAAAAGCCGGTCCTCAGCCAGCCTCGTACCACTGCCACCGCATCAGCCTGCGGTATAAGATGCGTCCTTGCAAGCAGCTACGGCCCTAGCAACAGCCGCGCTGACACATTCCTTCCTCTCCTGACCTAAACGTCCTACGTGAACTAGCACCACGCGCGCTTATTGAACAAGGCCAGCTCACGGACACGTAGAGGGGCAGTGGGGTTGGCCCTGCCTCACGCAAGACCACCGGCGCCAGGCTGCAAGCAACCAACCAGCAAGCAAGATCAAGCCGCTACTGCCCTGCCGAGGCTTTGGTCCGCACATCGGCAACACTGCAACAGAACACCACCAGCTCAGCTAGGCAGACACACACAGCCCTTGCTCGCCAGGCAGTCTGCGCACGATGAAGTCCAAATGTTTCACCCTGACTTCCACGCCCCAGGGGTCTCTCTTGATGATGTATATGTAATATAACATAACGACTACGTTGAAAACGCCGCACCTGGGCGGGATGGTGAAGTTGTAGTCGAAGCGGCTGCCCGGCGCAATGACAAAGGGGCTGGGGCCCGGCCATGAGACGGAGCAGCTGGGTAGAGGTGGCGGCCGGGGCGCGGGGCTGGGAGGCAGTGGCGAGGGCGGGGGGCTGGGCCAGACTGCATGCAGGGGGCAAGGGGCGCATTTGAGGTACGGGGGGGCGTGTAGGCGTGTTGACGGAGGGTGCAGGCTGTATGTAGCGGGGACCCAGCGCGAAGCGAGGCAGGCGAGGCGCAAACCCGGGGGCTTACACGGGGAGGGAGGGGCGGGCGGCGGGGCGAAGCTTCCGGTGATGGTGACAGCCACGCTGCAAAGCCGAAAGCGCACATGCGCTTTCGTTAGCAATAGGTCGGCAGCTCTGGCATGTGCATAAGCGAGCATTGAGGGCACAGTGCCGGGCTAGCGTTCTTTCGTCGTCTGGCTGCAGGCAAACACTGCACACCTGTACCAAGTGGCCGCCATGCCCCCTGGCAGGATGTTGGTCCAGAAGCGCCATGTGCCAATCTGCGAGGCGCAGGGATGGGCAGCGGTGATCCATTGATGGCTGCATACATATGGCGATACACAAGGATATTGCCTGTGCGTGTGTCACAACATGCTGCTGGGATCGGCACTACTCGGGCAACCGTTTGGCCGGCACCGGGGATCAAAGCAAGACGTCAAGCAGCTAGCGTGTTCGCACCGGGCTTTTTCCGGTCCAGTCAACCATGTAGTTGATGAGCGAGGCGGTTTTGATGGAGCCGTTCAATCGGGTGAAGCTGGAATTGACTCTGCTGGAGGCAGCATCGTTGGATGAGATGGTCACGGTGTGGGTGCCGTTGATGGCGCTCTCCACCTGGTAGCCCTCGGCAACCTGAAGTGGCAGCGAAAAGTCTGACTTAGGCGGCCGGGGCATACACATGCAACTAACGCATGTAAGCACGTGTCTGCAGGACGGATGGGCCGACAGATGATGGCGCCATGATCGCTTAACGCAGCTGTTTGTTTGCCCGCTCACCGTCTGGTAGCTGCCGGGCGTGATTGGCGGCGCGTACAGGAGCCATCGACCGGGGAAGATCGCGTTCGTGAAGTTGCTGTAGGGCAGGCGGGACGGTGAGATTGCCAATGAGCATACGCGAGAGATGAAGAAGAAGATGCGTTACAAACTAAAGAAAAATTGAGATGGCGGCCCAGCCAAACAGAAGGATAGGTCGGAGCGGACAGAGTAGACAGAGACAACATGCCCTTAGGAGGCCTCAAACTATGCTGTCCGTGCGTTGCCCCCACCTGTGGTACATGTTGATCACCAGACGGACCTGCGGACATGATAGCAGCGGGCAGATTAGAGGGGAGTCGTGGGTCAGCACGTCACCAGGCAGCATGCACGCCGGCAAGCAAGCAGCATGTGTGAATGGCGGCTCCAACCCAAAGAGGCAGCTGGGCCCGCTCCTGAGCTCTGCCGACCCTTTCCCGCCTAGCTTACCTAGCTGACCCACCTGTTGAAAGGCTCACCAACCATATCAATATATGTACGGTATCAAGACTGACAAACTAGAATCATCAGTACAAGAGGCATGAGGCCAGCACTGTTGCCCACCTCCGAGATGAGGCCCACAGAGCAGCTGCACACGGCGGGCGGCATGGGCGGGCGGACGGGCGGGCGGACGAACGGGCGGGCGACACATCAGCGCCAAGCAATGCAGCACCCATGCATACACCACTGTCTCGCATACATGCGTGCGTCACTTGAGCTTGAAAGGCGTGCGTGTGCAAGGAACGCCGAGGCAGCCGCTCCGTCCGTGTCAGAAGACACGCCCCTCGCCCGCTCACGAAGAGCACGGGAGCCACGGCGGTCCGCGTGCGTGCGCACCCGCCCACCCACCTGGGCGGGACGGTGAAGTTAAATTCGAAGCGGCCCATGGGGGCGATGACCAGGGGCGAGGGACCCGGCCAGGAGGCGGAGCAGCTGGGCGGCGGGGCCGGGGGTGATGGCGGTGGGGTAGGTGGTGCAGGCGGCGCAGGAGGTGGGGGATGCGGGGGCGAGGGCGACGGTGGCGGTGGTGGCGCGGGTGGCGAAGGCGCGGGGGGCCGGGGCGATGGCGGGGGACTGAGCAGACCTGTGGCGGCGCGGCAAGGAGGGGTTTAAA
The DNA here is from genome assembly GCA_001662425.1 of Chlamydomonas sphaeroides. NCBI lineage: Eukaryota > Viridiplantae > Chlorophyta > Chlorophyceae > Chlamydomonadales > Chlamydomonadaceae > Chlamydomonas > Chlamydomonas sphaeroides. Next base: position 5,163 of record BDDC01001839.1, on the reverse strand, counting down.
GGTAGGTGGATAGATGGATGGAAACGTCAGCCGGTACGCATACAACCAAGCTGCTACGGTGCTACATACTGGGAACCAGGGTGGGTGGCGGCACGGCCACCGTGTGCCTTACCGGGCAGCGCGCACGTCTGTGTCGTGTAATTATAGACTTGGCTGCAGGCCGGGCAGGGTGCGGGGAGGGGCTCACATGCGGAGGGAGCTGGCTAGGACTCGCGACGTGTATGTGTCCACTAACATATATGACGCAGATTGACACGCAACGCATTGTACTGCTGTGTCGGGCTGCTGTGTCCGGCCCGCCCACAGGTTGTCTGCCTGCATGCCCCTCACCCCGCGGTGCGGCACTCGCAGCGCCAGGTGCCGACCAGGTTGACGCAGCGCGTGAGGGTGGCGTTGCCGCAGAACGTTGTGTTGGCGCACTGGGAAGGGGGGTAGGCAGGGACCGGGGGTATCTGTGGAGTGTGTGCTTAAAAGAATTGATGCCAGCCGCTTGCGCGCACCTCGTTGATATCGACACAGTCATTTCTGGTGGCGAGAAACTGGAAGCCCTGTGGAATGGGGAGTGAGATAGAGTTAATGGTTCAGCGTGGATGGCTTGCAGCTGTTCAGTAGCAGGAGCTTGGGACTGCTTTGCAGCCCACACGACCCCAGGCTGCGATGCGATCGCCTGTCACGGGGCTTGGTGGGGGCCGCAGAGGGCATGATGTGGCTGCACCGACGTCACACGTTCGGACTCCGTTCCTTCTGCCACACCCTGGCGCAGTCGCATCGGTAGGGCGTGGTCTGGTTGGTAGCCGGGCTGACGACCAGGTTGGTGCAGGTGGAGTTGCCGCCGCAGGGCGGGCTGGGGCCGGCGCACTCGTTAACGTCTGGGGTCGGTTGAGGCGTGCGTGCGTGGGGGCAAGGGGGTGATGGGCAAGACGTGGCGGCCTACCTACATTGCAGCAAATAAAGCCATCGCAGCAGCTCACACACTTGCCTCGGCACACGCCACCGGCCAGGTACATGCCGGCGGGGCAGCGGCAGCGGAAGGAGCCCTGAAGTGTGGATGTCAGAAGGTCAGTATGCCGCGTGGTCACCGCACGACAAGGGCCCGCCCCACGCCCCACACCTGTGCCTGCAGTCCCCAGGGGCTCGGTGGCCTCCGATCGATCCCGACGCCCTGTGCGCGCTGCCCTAGCCTGCCGCTCCGCGGGGTCCCAGCCCCATGGCGCGCACCGGCGTGTTGTCGCAGGTGGTGGTGTTGGGGCAGGTGTGGGTGCCCAGCACACACTACAGACGGGCGGGGGCAGGTTGAGGGGTGGTACCGCGGAATGGGTGAGCCGGACGACGAATATCACAGCGCCATTGGCCGAGGACAGTACTTCCATCGAGCATAGGGTACCATACAACCCTGGGGGCAGTGTGAGGCAAAGCGATGCATGCGGACTGGGTTGCCGACTCGGCCAGATATGAGAATCAAGACCGGTCTGGCTGCTGCGCTTGAGCGGGGCCGGCCGGCATGTCGTCGTGTGGTTGTGCAGCTTCTTCCTGCCCCATCTCCCCGGCCCCGCCACGCTGCACACGCACCTCGTCGTTGTCTGTCGTGAGGGTGATGAGGGTGCGGCGCGGGGGGCGGTGGATGTGGAATTAGGCGTCAGGAAGGGGCGCTGAGGCGTGACATGAGTCGGGCCCCCTGCTAGGATGCTGGCTGGGGCGCTAGGAGGCGCTAGCTAGGAGGCTACGATGGGGAGCTTGCGACCTGGTTTCGATACGCTACCTAAGAGCTCTGCACATCGCTTCCGTGCGGTTTGCGCGAAGCTTGTAACTCACCCGCGCAGGCCAGGGTTGCGTTATTGAAGGAGTAGCCGGCGGGGCAGGAGCAGCGGTAGCCCTGGGTCGAGGCATCGTCTGCGGTTGTGAAATATCACGGGGCGCTGGGAATTGAGCGCGGGAACGAGACGCGTGGGACTGGCATGCGCGCAATGTATGTGGCTATGCTGCAACATGTACGGCGGCGTGCGGTGAGCACCCGCTGAGAGCGGTCGGTCTGCAGCAGCGCCCAAGACATGCCGTACGACTGTACGGTGGCCTCACCCACGCAGGTGCCGGAGCCGCAGGGGCCAGGGAAGGGCGCCGCGCACCTGCAGGCCGGGGGTGCGAAGGGTGGTTAGCGCACGGAGGGAGGCAAAGGGCGTCATGGGTCGCGCGGTGCGGTGTTATTGTAAGTAAGGGTATCACAACGCAGAGTGGCGAGTGTTACTGGAGTGGAGGCCGCATGCCATGCGGTACGCAGGTGGCGTTTCTGGGCCGACAGCTGACAGGCTCGCATGGCAGCGCATGGCAGCGCATGGCTGCAACAGCCAGCGTGATAAAGGCGAGCCCCTGCTCTGATGGCAGACTCACTCGTTGACATCTGCGCGCAGCGCGGAGGGCGGGGCGCGAAGCGCGGAGCGCGGGGTCGGGGCGGGTGAGGCGGACAGGGGCGCGGGCGTGGCGTGGGTAATTACAGGACGCGCGGTGACGGGCGCCGGCGCCAATCAGCGCCGCGCAGCGCATACCCTGCTCTGGGCTGGCCTGTCAGCCCATGCAGGCAGTCCAGCGCATGCTGCACTATGGCTGGGGGCAACGGGCCCTGTGTGAGCTCACTTCCGCATGTCTTGCCGTTGGCAACGAAGGTCTTGCCCAGCGGGCACACGCACTTATGGCCTGAGGAGAGGGGGCGAGGACCACCGAGGGCCAGGCCGGAACATCGCGCATCGCGTCACGCGGGGAGGCAGGCCCGGGGCCAGGTGCCCGGGTCAGGTGCTATAATATCAAACACCATACGCCCTCCCCCTGGTGTGCGGTCGGTTTGGTCCATTGCCACGGTCTCACGGCCCCTCGCGGCATCTGCACCATGCATGTCACCCGTGGGCAGGCAGGCGCTCGCTCACCCAGGAAGGTCTGGGGGAAGGGAGGGTGTTGGCGGGGATAGCAGACACCGCGGGGAGCAGGGGAGAGTTGGGTGTGGTGTGAGACCATGCCCGCAGCATCACAACGCCCACAATCCGCTCAGCTGGCACAGGCCGCGCCGGGCGCACCTCCTCGCAGACGGCCTCTGCTCCGCACACATCCGCAGTACCACACGTGTTGTTGGGCGCTGCGTTGGGTGAGGGTGGCAGCACCTCAGTGCCCTATCGGGCTGGGCTCAGCAAGGCGGCCCGGCAGCGCGAAGATCATCGCAAACAAGAGGAGCTGGGAGTCCATATCTATCCATAACCTACGATACGAACCCTGGCCTGGACATACCGAATGCCATGGGCGCGGGCGGCAGCGGTGGCGCGTTGGCGGCTGATGGTGGCGGCAAGCAGCACGCAGGCAGGGGGTTGGCGGGCATTGGGATGGGGGTGGGCCGCCACCAATGGTGCTTCCGTCTGTCTTTTGGGACATGCAAGGTTACAGTTTAAAGGTGTGAACTGCTTCCCAATGGACTCATGAGCCCGGTCGCCCGTTCAGAGGAACACGCAAAGCACAGGCCCCACTCGCTGCAACCCGGCGCTCAGCCACTGGCTTACCAATGGCGATGCAGCCTCGGTCCAGGGCACTGTAATGGAAGCTGCGGAGGAAGAGGACGACCTTGTGTGCGCGGTCGCGCATCAGGGGTGCTTGTCCCGAGCAACCGCAACCAGCACCCAAAGCCACGCATATGGGCTGCACCACTGCGCTGCACCAGGATGGGTGCGCGGGCGGTGGCAGACTCACCCGGCCCCGCAGGCGCATTCGAAGGATCCGACCAGGTTAACGCAGGTGCTGTTGCCCAGGCACGTGCCGACGCGGGCGCACTGGAGGGGTTGGAAGCGACGCAGCATGAGTGACTTGCCAGCCTTAGCGGCGTTTGGGCCGCAGCGGACCATTTCACAACACAGGAACGGCAGGAAACCTTCCCGCACCTCGTTGACCTCGGAGCAGTCGTTGACGGTGGCGTTAAAGGTAAAGCCCTGGGGAGAGGAGGAGGAGGGGGGCCAGGCGTCGGCACAGCAAAGCCCTGGGGAGCGGTCGGGCACGCGCGTTGAGCGCGGCCCGGGAACCGCTCGCCTGTGACCCCCGGCCCCCGACGAGAGCGCACGAGCTGTTGGGGCATCGCGTCTTATTTCAAAAGATGCCGCGGAACACAGCACAGGATGGGGCGACGGATGGTTCATGCCTCGTTCGCCCCCCACCTTGGCGCAGGTGCAGGTGAAGGCTGTGGTCCGGTTGAGGGACAGGTCGACCACCGCGTTGACGCAGACCGAGGAGCCGCCGCAGGGCGGGACGCGCCGGGCGCACTCGTTGATGTCTGGAGGGCAGGGTGAAGCAGGGGAAGCAGGAGATCCAGCGATTGATCAACGCAATATCCGTATCCTACAGGCCCCGGCGCGGATGCACATGCTATGCCGCCCTCACATTCCAGCCATGCAGCTTGACAGTGGCACACCGTGCGTTGTACCAACTGTGGCGCACCTCGGCACGCGCCATTGACAAACCACTGGCCGGCGTTGGGACAGCGGCAGCGGAAAGAGCCCTGAGGAGCACAATAGGCCCGGGGAAGCAGCAGCGCGCCGCGCACTTGGGAACCACCGTTGGGTAGTAAGAACTAAGAAGCAGCATGGATGCGACAAACATGCGCACCACGGTATTGATGCAGGTGGCGCCGGCGGGGCAGTTGTGGAGCGCGGGGATGGCCGTGCACTACGGGGGAGGGGTGGGGCATGGGGAGGGGCAGGGGGAGGGGAGGTAGCGCAAGTAGGGGAGGCATTTTGACGGGGCCAAAGCCCGGTCATCAGGGGAGCGGCACACAAACATGCATCCCCACAGTGCTCCAAGGCACACGGCGTGCCTTACAACGCGGCGGCGCACCTCATTGATGTCTTGGTGGAGTGTTGGGGCAAGCCAACAGGTGGACGGCAGAAAGCGGGGGTGTGGGGCAGGGCGGCTTGTCAGCTTATGATACAAGCATTGACACACCGTGTGCCGCCACCATGCTGCGATGGCCCCTCACGCCATTGCGAGCCCCCGGGCCCCCGGGCCCCTGGCTGCCCCGGGCCCCAGGGCCCCTGGCTGCCCCGGGCCCCTGGCTGCCCCGGGGTCCGGGGTCCGGGGCCGGGGGCCGGGGGCCGGGGGCCGGGGGCCGGGGGCCGGGGGCCGGGGGCCGGGGGCCGGGGG
>BDDC01001836.1:0-19564 GCA_001662425.1 Chlamydomonas sphaeroides | reverse complement strand
CTTCGGCGCCGCGGCCGCGTAGGACCGAAGGGAGCAAAATGCCGTAAGCCGCCTGCGCGCAGGTATGGGCGATACGTAGAATTCCGTGCAACCTTGGCCCTTGGCCCCGTCGTGTCCAAGTCACTGTGGGCCGCGCTGTACGCGTCGGCGCGGCGGGTCCATGTCTGCAAAGTGACGCAACCGCGCACCTGCGACCCGGCGCCAACACAAGTGTCGTGTTGGAGCGTAGTCGCTTGGCTTGGCTAACGGATTTCGGAACCGGTCGCGCTAGGACGCCGCTTGACATGGTGGAGCAGTGCGTGCTGGCGTTAACTCACAAAGCGTCTTGGGAGCGTGATGAATGCACTTAGGCTTGCACGTTTTGATTGTATGCATGGTTGAACTGGCGCAGCTAAATGTGTGGAAGGGCCGCAGGTTCCCGCACGTACGTCATGACAAACGGCTGGCCAAATAGGCCAAACTTCGTGGAGCGAGCGATTCTGGGCCGAGCGAGCGACAAAATGTCGATATAGGGGCAGGCGCTCGCATAGTGAGCGGCGCGTGGTGTTTCAAGGAGCGCAGAGTGAGCATTGCTGCTGCAGGTTTCAACGTTGTCAGGCTCTGGCCATGGCTGACCGGCCGTCACCAGCCAACTCTCAATGCTGCTTTATCGTATCGAGAAGCATGCAGCCGCGACGGAGGGTATCTCATGGCCTGCCCGACGCCGCACCAAGTCAGACCGTGCAGTTCCGGAAATTACCCACGTGCACAAAGCACGCGTTCACAACACATCTCTCGCAGCAAGCCTTGCGCAGTGTCGCCTGGTTACACGCGTACCCACGCGTCAACAATAACCCTTGACGCGCAAGCCACGCGGAAGGAAGCCGACAACCGGATTACTTTCTGTGCTCATTTCATGTGCAAGGATCGTATCATTTTGACACAGACACAAATTTACCGAGCTGCCGGGCGTTTGACCATATTCGGCATGCACCGAGCATGTCGCGCGCAAGGACTTGACGAGCAGCAACGGTCGGCTACTAGCAGGAGCTGACCTTTTATCTGCGCCACGCCAGGCCCTGAGCACCTGGCTGCTGTGTGTGTCGTTGTTCGTGACGGCACGGCCCTTCGCGGGCCCTTCGCGTGGCCCTCCACGCACGTCCGCACGCAGTGCGGCCACGCATGACAGATGTGCAAGGCGGGGGCCGTTAGGAAGTTTGCGGCGCAGCGACCGCCGCCTGCGCCACAGCTCCGTCACGGTCAGCGGCAGGGGCGCGAGCGCTGCGCGGCCAACATGAGCCTCAGGTTCACGAGACCAGGGGAGACCCCTGCACGAGACGGCGTCGCACCGCGCGCCACAGCACGTCCTAGCACGTGCAGGCTGTCGCCCGCCCCAATGTACCGCCGACCACCTGCCTCCTCCCGCGGCTGCCACCGCCGCGCGCCCCCGTCCGCCCCCCAAACCGCAGCGCACGCTTCCTTCCCGCCTCGCTTCGCCTCACCACGCCAACCACACGCATCCACGCAAGCACCTGCCGGCCCGCCTACAGCCCCAACAGGTCCATGGTGGCCGGGCCCCCCGCCGGCTGCTGCTGCAGCGGTGCCTGGCCTCCGCCCAGCCCGCCGGGCCCCATGGGGGGCTGCTGCTGCTGCCCGTAGCCGGGGTGGCCGGCCGCGGAGGACCCCATGGGGCGCCCCACACCGCCAGCCGGGGCGCCGCCGTAGCCGCCCATCGCGCCCATGCCTCCAGGGGCGCTGCCTGCAGCGCCCGGCGCCATCTGCATGCCGCGCCCCGCCGCCATGCCCACCCCCGGCCCCACGCCTGCCATGCCGGGGCCGCCGCCTCCGTGCGCCGAAGGCCCGGCGCCGCCGCCGCGGCCGGCAGCGGGCCTGGCCGTGGCGCCAAACACATCGAAGCCAGCGAGCACGTCCCCGGCGCCGGCCGCCGCGTGGCCAGCCGCTTGGGGCTGTGCCGCCGGCTTGCCGCCCATGCCCATGCCGCTGCCGCTACCGCCCATGCCGTTGTAAGAGGGCGCGCTGCCGCCGCCCATGCCCGTGCCGTTGTAAGAAGGTCCGCCGCCGCCGCCGCCCACAGCACCGCCGCCAACCATGCCGGCTCCGCTGTATGAGGGCGTGCCGCCGCCGCCTGCGGCAGTGCCCATGCCCATGCCACCGCCCATGCCGCCGCCGGGCCCCATGCCCGCTCCGTTGTAATTTGTGCCCGCTCCGCTGTAGTTTGTGCCCGCCCCGCTGTAGTTTGTGCCCGCTCCGCTGTAGTTTGTGCCCGCTCCGCTGTAGTTTGGCGGCCCGCCGCCGCCCATGCCTAGCCCCATGCCGGGGCCAGCGCTCGTGCCCATGTTAGGGCCTGCGCCCTGGCCCGTGTAGGCCCCGCCAGGGCCGCCGCCCATGCCTGTGCTGGCGGCGCCGAAGCCACCGGCGGCACCGTACTGAGTGGAAGCCGCGGTCGGCGTGCCGACGCCGCTGCCGACATGCTGCGCGGCGGGGCAACAGGCATGCAGCAGTAGGCGGTGGGGCGGCGCGATCAGCTACTAACCATGATCATGATCTGCTGTGTCATGCTATACGGAGTAGCGGCACGGCATGGGCTAGCAGCCGCCGTCGCGGTCGCCCCAGATAAACCCCAACCCAGCCCGAACCCACATTCGGTAGCACCAAGCGCCCCTGCCACTCACCAGCAGCGCCGCCGCCGACCCGGATGCCGACGCGGTCGCCGAGCCAAGCGATTGATAGCCGCCGGCGAGCCCTGCACCAGCCGAACCCATCATGCCCGCCCCACCGCCCATCCCGACCAGGTCCAGCTGCGAGCCCGACTTGGACGAGCCGCCCATGCCCGGCGTGCCGTAACCCGACGACGGCGCCGCCGGCGTGGCGGCGCCGCTGAGCCCGTAGCCTCCGCCTCCGCCGCCGTATCCGCCTCCGGCGGGTCCTGGGCGCGCCGCGGCGGCGCCGGACAGGCTCATGTCAGCGAAAATGTCGTCCAGCGGTGCCGCCATGTTGCGAGCCGGTGGCGGAGCAGCTGGCGGCGGCGGCGCCGCCAGCCGGGGCGCGCCCGCGCCCGCGCCGGGTGCTGGGCCGTACCCTGGCTGGTAATCCTGCTGGTGCTGCTGGTAGGCCGGCGCGTGTTGCGCGTAGGCCTGCGGCGCCTGATGCTGGGCCGTGGGTAGCGGCGGCTGCGGCAGCTGCGCGGAGCCTACCTGCGGGTAGGCGCTGGGCTTGTGCTGGTGCTGAGCCGGCGGGTTCTGAAAGATGCTGGGATACTGCGCCTGCGGCGGCGCGGCGGCGGGAGCCTGGTGTCCCGAGTCCATGCCGAAGGGATCCGCAGCGGCAGCTGCCCGGGGCGGCGGCGGCGCCCGCTGCTGCTGCTGGCCGTAGCCGCCATGCTGCGGCTGCTGCCCCAAGTCATAGCCTCCGTGCTGCGCCTGCTGGGGCTGCTGCAGCTGGCTGTAGTCATAGCCGCCGTGCTGCTGCGGCTGCTGGCCGTAGCTGCCGTGCTGCTGCGGCTGCGGCTGTTGGCCGTAGTCATAGCCGTCGTGCTGCGCCTGCTGCGACTGGCCGTAGCCGCCGTGCTGCGGCTGCTGGTGCTGGGCCTGCGGCTGCTGCAGAGCCTGGAAGGCCTGCGAGGGAGCGAGCACCCGAGGCTGACGGCACGTAAAGTCATGGCAGAGCCTGCACCACCGCTGACACAAGCAACGGACCGTGCCCCATGCCCGGACCACGCCCATGCGGCGGCCTACCTGCGGCACCTCCTCCGAGCCCTGCGGCACGCCCAGCCCCGAGAACATGTCGCCGCCTGAGCCGGCCGGTTGCAGGCCGCCGGCTCCGCCCGGCTGCCGCTGCTGCTGCCTTCCGTGCGCACTTACGGGACTTCCTGCGAGGGTAGGGTGCCGGGAGGGGCACGTGCAAGCTTCATGCACCGCGTTGAGCGCCAGACCTCGTTGCGCATCTCCCTGCCCACCGCCCCAGCGCCGACCACCCCCTAAAGCAGCGCTGCTTCGCACCGGTGCCCATGACCCGACGCATGCTCGCGTCCCGTCCCCGCAACCCTCAGGCCCTACGCGCCCCGCGCACACGGGGCCGCAGCGACAGGGCCCTTGAGCTGCCAAAGCCGCTGCTCTGCTGCACCGGCGCCCATGCTCCCACCGCCACGCCCGTCCTCTGGCCCCGCGCACCCAGAATGTCAAGGAGCTGCTGCTGGGGCTGCGGCGGCGCCGCCGCGCTTTGCGAGTACTGCTGCTGCAGCTGCGGCGGCTGGGCCCCGGGCGGCGCCTGGTCGCCAACAAGCATGCGCAGCACGCGTGAGGCGCGCTCTCGCACGGGCGCCTGCGGGTGCGAGAGCGCCATCTCCACGGGCGAGGGGTCGCTCTGGAACATAACCGCGATCTCGCCGCACGCCTGCAGGGTTGTGGCCGGGCAGGTGCATGTACACGCGCGCACCCGGACTCGTACGCGGCGGGGCTGAGCGCAGTGCAGAGGGGAGCATGTGAGCGTTGGGCGCCCAGTGTTGTGGCTGTCGATTACTTCTGTCCCACGTCCTCCCAGACCCACCTGCGTGGCGCCCTGCTGCAGCACCGCCTCCAGGGCGTACAGCGCCCGCAGCTGCTGCTGCCATGCGCCCGACGGGTCCTGTGTCCCACAAGGCAAGGCGCGCCCAAGCGAAGAGCCCTCTCAGCCGCTGACGCCCCAAGGCCACAGCAGGCATGCCAGCGGCGTCACCTCACGCCCAGCAGCGCCAGCTCTTGCCCGGCCTTTCCGTTGCCTCTGCCCTCGTACGCCCAGCCGCAGCCTCGGCCCCTCGTCGCGCTTGTCCCCTTGTCCCTCCGCCCTTCCTCCCTCCCCTCCTCCCTCCCAACGCCCAGCCCCACCAGCTTGTCCCGCAGCAGCTCCGCCACCTTGAGTCCGTCTTGGCTGCCCACCGCCTCCACGAAGCGACGCAGGTCGGCCGGGTCGGGGGCCAGGCGCAGGCCTGGCGCGAGAGGGGGGGTCCCGCACAGGGGCGCCGAGGGCAACGGCTCGGGCGGGCTAGGACGGTGGCGCCAAGCGGCCACCTAGGCCACGGCGCACTCGGGTGCAGGCCGGGCCGCGCTGCTGCCCGCGTGCTCATGCCCCGGTCCCAGCAGCCCCGCGCACCTCCGGGCGTGCAGATCCCGTCCACCAGCTGGTCCGCAGAGCCCAGCACCTCGGACGCCGCCATGCCTGGCGCGCTGTAGCCGTGGCCGCTGCCACCGCCACCGCCGCCGCCATAGCCGTGGCCGCTGCCGCCGCTGCTGGCGCCGTAGCCGGGCCCCGGGCCGTAGCCGCCGCTGCCGGGGCCCACGCCGGGCGCAGCGTCGCCGTAGCCGCCCGTGAGCGGGCGGTTGACGCCCTGCGGGCGCCATGTGGGTCGGCCAGGTCAAATGCTGGAGGGGCTATCTGCAATCGGAGCTCTCGCACCCAGCTGTCAGGCGCCCTACTGACGACGCCAGCACAATGTGTGCTCCTTGCTCAAGGAACCGCACCGGCAGCTCAGAGGCGCTACGTGTAGCGCCGGGAGCAACCATGCCTCACCCGCTGGGGACCACCAAAGTTGCCGAAGCTGCCACCGCTGCCGATGCCACCGCTTCCGCCACCGCTGATCCCCGGCACAGGCGGCGCCGTGTAGCCCCGGCCGCTGCCCCCGGCCGCACTGCTCGCACCGCCGCTGCCAAATGCCGCCATGCGGCCGCCAGAGGCCCCACCGCTGCCCGAGCGGTTGTGACCGGACGCCGTGTGTGAGGGAGGCGGCGGCGCTGGCGCAGCAGCGCTGCCAAAGCCCTGGATTCGACCCTGTGGAGCGCGAGGAGGAACGCAGGTGCGCGTGGAGGCTTTCAGCAAAACAGCAAGCGGCGGCGCTGCTATTAAGCCAATCAGCCCCTGGCCCTTAGGCTGGCGACCTGTACCCACCCCCAGGCTGGTCACGGGCGCCGACTGGACGGTGTTGAACAGCGCCTCAGCTGCCTCCTGCGCCGCCTCGCGCACGCGAGCATTGGGCGTGTCGCCCTTGTAGGGGTCGGCCTCGCCCTTGAAGTGCGCGTGATCCCTGCGGACGGGGGCCAGGGCGAGCGAGGAATGGGGCTGCAGTCAAGAAAACGGCCGGGCGCTGCGCTCATGTGGTGAGCAGCGACGCACAAACATGTTCACGTGGAGATTTCGTGATCGCCAGTTCGTCAACTCGCCTGACCAGGGCGGCGTGCCGCTGCATGGAGCGCTGGAACTGGCCGCAGCATTTGTTTAGCAGGTGGCGCGTCAGGCGCAGCGCCTACGCAGGGTTGGAAACAACATGCGACAGTGACAGCGCGGCGACACAGTACGCTTTAACGCTGTGGCATGTGGGTCGGGGGTGTCGGGCACGGTATGCAATTGGCCGGCGTGGGCCCTGTGAAATGGAGCCCCCACGTGCCTTGTACTTGACCACGGGGGACTTGTTCTGCAGCCGTTTGGCTATCCGGTCCGCAATCTTTTCAGATGACTCTACTGAGCCGCGGGCCATCTCCGCCAGCTCATCCATGAGATACACTGCGGGGACCGCGGCGGGGGCAGGCAAGGCAAGGGCGGTGGAAGGTCAGGGCACCTGTCGGCTGTCGGTGGTAGTAAGAGGTGCTTGGTCGAGAGTGCCGGATCAACGTGTTGGTGCCACTCTGGCGATTAGGTATCGGCTGCCGGCGAGAGCAGCGACGGCTGAAGCGCAGGTCGTCGTGTGCGTTTCGCCGATTGACTTCAATATGCACTCCTGAGCTCTCCGGCCTCACCAGGTGACGGGTCATCTTTGGCTGCGGTAACATCCTCGACTTTCTTGAAGATTTGCACCGCCTCAATTACTCGTGCCATTTCTGGTCAAGCGTGATGGTCAGCGCTGTTTCGTTCGACGGCGCAGCGCAGCCGCAGGTAGTGGCCTACAAAGTGCGTCACACGGTCGCCCGCAATACGCACGCGTAGAAAGAACACACAAACGCACGGTCCTCGACCGCAGTAGCTGCAGGTCTTAATGCGAGCGAGTCGAGTTCATGCTGGGAGGTGTAAGGGCCTATAATTGTGTGTTGTTGGCGTCTGTTGTCTCTAGGGGCATCCAGCCTCGGACCGTGTCGAATCCTTCCGCCTTCCCCTCCCCGACCCGGGCGTCGGGGCCCGTACCCTGGCGCATCCCTTTGCAAAGCCCTCCGACTTCTTCGATCAGACCGCTTCTCATGAGCCTGTAGTTCTGAACCACAAGCGGTGTAGCGGCGTATTGCTGAACCCTGCTAACTGACGGCAGATGATGCCCTGCGGACAGACTGCCGTGACTGTCTGCCGTAATCGCTTGAGGCGCATTTGCCGTACGACACAAGTGCGCAGGGACAATTTTGCCGGCCGCAATCTCCCGGAACATTACGCATATAGATGGGTCACCATGTGTAACCCAGAAGACCCAAGCTGGGCCAGGCAACTGTACATATGTGCTCCTGCAGTGGACGGCACGCAACCCGTGCTAGCCGTCACGCTTGCTTCAGCCTCCGTTTCGCGACGGCCTTTATATGCCATGGGGACGGCACGGTAAGTGCGCATCGCAAGGCACTGCCAGGTTCCCGCCGCGTCCCCACTAACCGCGCAGCCTACAAATGTGCGACGCTTCCCGATACCGTTCTACACCGCCATTCAAGGACGCCCGCTAACCGGTCGGGTTGCTGAGTACCTGGGGTGCCAGAGCGGCTGTTGCAAGGTGGTCTCTGTTCCTCTCCTGGCATCCTTCTGGTTGTTATTGGAAACCCGTGCTTGCCCCTGGCTTACCAATGCGCACTGTGCCCACGCTTAAGCCCAGCACCCCGGTCCAGGACATCAACGTTTGGTATCTCTGTATAATGGATGCCGAACTGAATGCTGTTGATGGACGCCGGCGGCAGGGAGCCGGACACAGCTGGACAAGTGCGCTGGCTCTAGGGCTTCGGGGAGGTCCGATCACTACGCGGCAGCCGAAGCCCTTGGGCTGCGTGCCTCCCCACATGGCAGGAACCGCGACAATCCTTCCTACCTGGCCCCAATGCGGCGGCGGCCGGGAACAAACCGCAGCATGCACATTTCGCCCTGCGGCCAACCACGCGTCCTGTCCCCCGGACCGCCTTGCCCACCTCCCATCACAACAACACGCAATGCACAACAGCCTCCTCCGCCACCCCTTGCTGCCCACTGCACGCCCTTCCCTCCCCTCCCTTTCCCCCGCCCATACGCAGCTCTCCTGCCCTGAGGCCCCACCCAGTGCGTGTAAGCTCTCGCCGCCGGCTGATGCCGCAGCCCCAGCGGCCCCCGCGCCGCGCCGCCTGCCGCCCCTCCTTGGCGCTTCCAACCCTCATCGCGCCGTCCAGCCGCCGTCGATGGACAGGCAGGCGCCGGTGAAGGAGTTGGAGTGCGGTCCGCACAGGTGCACCACCAGGGCGCCAATGTCCTGCGACAGCGGCCACGTACGGGCCGGGGGGACAAGCTGGGTCAGCCGGGCAGGGCAGCGGAGCTTCTGTGGGCGGTGAGCGCATAGCCACTGGCACGCCCGGAGTTGGGACGCGCATATGTCTGTTGGGCGCAGGCGGTCGGGCATGTGCCGGGATTGGGTGGGCTCGGCCGCCGCCTGGCGCCCCCAGGGCACTCCCGGCCCCTCGCCAGCCCCTGCACCCAAGTCCGGCTTGATGGACCGCGGCACCACCACGAGGGGGCTGGGCCCATGGCCGCCCTCGTGGCAGCGGGCCGCTCCGGGTTCCGGGTTCGTTGCGCACCAGGACTCACATCCGGCTTGACGAACTGCTTGGAGGGCTGGTCCGCGAGCAGCACGTCCCGGATGACCGCCTGCACGGAGGAGCAGCCGGGCGGGGTCGTGGCGCAGTGTGGGGGTGCAGCGTTGGGGGTGCAGCGTGGGGCGCAGCGTGGAGGTGCAGCCGGGGCCGGCATGGCCCCAGTGCGCCACCGGCCCCGGCCTCGGCAGCAAGCTGGTGGCTCGGCGCCGCTCGCCTCGTCCACAAGCGGTCTGGGGCACGGCGCGGGCGCATGACCGTGCCCGGCCCGCCGCCCCAATGTCTGCCATCAGCATCACGGCATGTGTGTTCAGGGATAGGTCACATGTAGTAAGCACGACCCGCGCGGCACGCCCTGGGTTGGTGACGCATCGGTCGTGCATATGAAGCAGGGATGCGTTTAGGTGCGCTGGTGCGGGAAACAAGATGGCAGGTGTGTGTGTACGCTACCTGCTCCCCACTCCTAGCCGCGCTGGCTGCCGCCCCGTACTGGCGTCTGCCCTGCCTGCACCGCGCACCTCCACGGGGATGCCCCGGATGCGCGCCGTGTCGGCAATCTGGCAGGACCGGGACGGCAGTGGCACGACAGTGAGGGGCTCGGCGACAGGGGCAGCGGCGGCAAGTGGGCCATAGCGCCGCTGCGACAGCGCGCGGAAAATGCCGCGAGGCCTGCGCTGCCCGTCCGTGGCACGCTGTCGGACGAAACATCCCAGCCATTCAAAAGAAGCCCGTGCCTACGACTGCCCAACCGTGGGCCGCGGCAGCCAGGCCTAGCCAACTTGCACCTCTGCTCTGCCGCACTCGCCTGGTTGCGCACTAGGTCTGTGTCGGCATAGCCCGGGCAGATGGCGTTGACCGTGATGCCCTTGGTAGCCACCTGCGACAAGAGGCCGCAGAGAGCGCCGAGGCCGGCCGGCATCCGGCATGTTGGGCCAAGCCACGGCGCTCACGGCGCGGCCCCGCCGCCATCGCTGGCCGTCTTTCCGCCACGTGGCGACCGCAGCGAGAGGTGCTGGCGCGCGCCGCGAGCACTTCGGCGGTCCGCGTGACACGAAGCCCGCTTCCCCGCTTGCCTCCAGCGCGACGGTCTTGGTGAAGCCCGCCACGCCGTGCTTGGCCGCGTTGTAGGCCGACTTGAAGGGGGAGGCCACTGGGGGACAGAGATGACGTGTACCGGGCACGGTGAGCCATGATGGGAGAGGCCGCTGTAGCGCGGGCTGTAGCGGCGGCAGACCCGGCGGGGCCCACGTTTCAATGCAAGGCAGCAGCCAGCGTCCGCCGGCGGCAGGCGGACAGGGGCCTGACGGCGCCGCTACGCTGGCGCGCAGGGCGCCGCAGCTGTACAGGTTTCAATACGGCCCAGGCCGTGTCGCCGCCTTGCCCGAGGTCCCTGGCCACACCCAGGGCGTGCCACCCTGGGCGCCGCAGCCGTGTGGATGCTGTTACGGCCCCCGCCATGGCACCCTTTTCCTCAAGGGTCCCGCCGCACCCAGGGCGTGCATGGAGCCAGTGTTGATGACGCGGCCCCAGCCCTGGCGGATGGGGAGCGTTGGAGGGTTTAACAGAACGCGGAACAAAACCCCCAAGCCCCGTCGCCCCATCCGGCAGCTGCCTGACACCCGAGCCCACCTGCTCAATCATGTACGGCAGCGCCGCCTGTGGCAGCACGTACGGCACGCAAGCGGGGATTCACTTGCAGCCAGCGCTTCTCATCCAACGGTCTCAGCAGCCCGCCGGCCTGGCGTGGCGCTGCTACACGCCCCACCCTCCCTCCCGGCGCCTGCGCCTTGGTGGCGGCGAGACGTGTCCACGCGTGCCTGCCATCAAAGACCTGCCCGGCCGCCGGCCCTGCTCCCATCCTTGCCTTGGTGGCGTGGAAGGTGGCGGTGAGGCAGACCCCCAGGATGGCGTCCCACTTGTCATCTGGCAGCTCGTGAACCTGTTGGGGAGGCGGACGTGCACGCAGCACCGGCAGCAAGATGCGCCCCCGAGTGGTGCTGTTTGGGGAGCGCAGCGAGGAAGGGGATGGGGAGCCAGGGCCAGCGGCAGCCTGTTGCGCTGCCCTGGTTGATGGCGGAAGCGAAAGGGGGGGCCACGCCTCACCGGCGCCACGAACTGGATGCCGGCGTTGTTGACCAGGATGTCCAGCCTGGGGGGGGGCGGCGGCGGGCGGAGGGGTGCGCAGGATGGTGTTGCGGCACGGTACGTGGCTGGCGTTTGATGGCGGAAGAGGATGCTGGTCTGGCCTGCCTCGGAGCCAGGCTGGCGAAGGTAGCGTCGTGCCTGACTTCCCGTAGAGAGCCGAGATATCGCACACAGGGTACGGTGCTCGCCTGCCGAAGGCGTCGTGCGTCTGGCGGACCATGTCTCGGATGGCCGCCGGGTTGAGCAGGTTCGCATCCGAGTAGGTGACCTGGGGAGGGGTCATGCAGGCAGGGAGTGTTTCTCCGACACCGTCCGCCATAGCCTCCCGCCTTGTCACACCGCGCCAGGGCTTCCCAATGCAGACGCCGGGCCTGCACTACCTTGACGCCCGTCTCCTTGGCGATCTGTGCGATGTTGCCGTCTATCTTGTCCCTGTCGCCCAATCCGTGCATCGCGACATCGGCTCCCGCGTTCGCAAGAGCTTTGAGCATCGCAAGGCCGATGCCTTGTGTGCTGCCGGTGATGAGCGCAGACTTCCCCTTCAGTATAGCGGAGGTCGCCATCGTGAAATGTTGTGTCGCTGTGGCGTCGTGAGTTTCGGAACTGCTTGAGCCCGACTGCTCCAACTAATATGAGTGCGTTTCGCGTCAGGGTGAGGTGGACGTGCGTCAGCGAGGTCCCATGCGACAGCTGTCAGAATGCCGAAACCCGCCACCCTCGGATCGCCCCGCGGTCGAGCGCGGTCGCCCTCTTCCCACCAAACAATTTCAGAAGCGCCTCCTTGAGAATCCGCGCTCTCACTTGCCAGCGTCAAGGTCCCAAACACGCCGTAAGCATCCCTTAAGCATCCCTGGTGATTTACTCCGAGGCATTGTAAGCCTCCTAGTTGCAGGCCACTTCTGTCATACTACCACTTCTTGCCATTGACAATTTTATGCGCCCTGAGGTTGGGGAACAGCGACGGCGTGAAGCTCCCAATCGCTTCCCCATGACCTGGCTGACGTGTCAGACCTGGTCAGACATGTCGTATGCTGCACCTCCTCGACTTGCACGAGACACAAGACGCATAAATTAGTGCACTAGACGGTTGTAAAGGAGGAGCGAATTTCGAACGTGTGTGCGGGCACGCACCCAGGGGAACAAGGGGGAAACAGCTGGCAGATGCAGACCTCCGCCAACGCTGGCGCGGGTCGTGCGGGTCGGTGTGGACGACCGGGCCCCTTACGAGAACCAAGTTACAATATGCTATGTGTTATGTCTTGTATTGAAGCTGGGGGGCTGCTTGGGCGTGCTGGAGGATGCGGGGAGCGCGGTCGCAAAACAGTAATGTGCTCACAAAAGGCGTGCACGCGACCCCGTGCGACGTTTCAGTTTGCGGCCCTGCTGCGCTACTCCGTCGTCTGTTGGCGTGACACGCAAATCGCATACCCATAATAACAGCTTGCGAAGCGCCGAGAGCTTGCACGTTAATCGCCATGGCGCCGGAGCCGGCTAGCCCGGAGCCGATCACGTACATCAATGGAAAGCGATACGTGCTGCCTGCCGGACGTGGCGAGGTCACGCTGCTGCAGTTCTTGCGCGGTGAGCCGAGGAGGATTCTGCTATATTCTGCTGGCACCTCGTCCACCTTTTGTGGGCTGCCGTCTCCCCACACGCGTATTGGCTAGCATACGTGCCGGGCTGCCTCGCTCGAGCAGGACTTCAACCACTTACGGGCGAACACGTGGCGGCCCAAATTGCTAAAGCTGCGCGGCGTTTCCAATCCGCGCAGAGATTGGCCTGACCGGCACGAAGCTGGGCTGCGGCGAGGGCGGATGCGGTGCTTGCACCGTCATGCTTTCGCACTGGGAAGATGGCCGCGTCGTGCACCGCTCGGCGAACGCGTGCCTGTGCCCGCTGTACGCCGTGGAGGGCATGCAGGTCATCACAGTGGAAGGTGGGCACGCCGGGCCAGCCGGTGCTCGCAAGCCCTCCATCGGGGCCTGCGGGGGTCACAGCGCGCTAACCCCCACGCACATCCCCCCTGCCGGCCGACCCGAACCCACCCCGCCTGTCCCGGCGCCCTCAACACAACCTTTGCCGCCTCAGGCCTGGGCAACGTGCGCGACGGCCTGCACCCCGTGCAGCAGCGGCTGGCGGTGATGCACGGCAGCCAGTGCGGCTTCTGCACGCCCGGCTTTGTGATGAGCATGTACAGCCTGCTGCGCAGCTGCAGCGAGCCGCCGAGCGAGGAGGAGATCGAGGACGCGCTGGGAGGCAACCTGTGGTGAGAACCCTTTCCCCATGGCGTGGGCATTTGCCGTAGTTGTCTAGGAGCCTGGCAAGCTGCTTTGCGCCGCGCTGGACCCCGTGCTGTCTAGCGCACACGCACGATCCTGAGGGGTGCCGGTCGGCCGGTTGGGCGGCGGTCGGCCGGCGAGGAGTAGAGCGGGAAAGGAGAACGCGCGGGCTGGTGCGGGTGCTGACGTGGCTGCTGCGCAACGCCCCCAACCAACCGCCAGCCGCTGCACCGGCTACCGGCCCATCCTGGACGCCTTCAAGACCTTTGCGAAGACCGACCCCGCCGCCTACACCGAGGAGGCCATCGCAGCCAGCAAGGGCCTGCCCGCCAACGGCGTCGCCAACGGCGCCAACGGCGCCGGCGTGTGCCCCTCCAGCGGCCTGCCCTGCGACTGCAAGAAGGCTGGCGCCGCCAACGGCTGCAACGGCGGCGGCGGCGCCGCTGCTGCAGGCGGTGGCTGCGGCGCGCCGGGCTGCTGCCAGAAGGCGGGCGCGGGCGCGGCCAACGGCGCGATCAAGCCCACGTGCGAGCCCATCTTCCCACCCGAGCTCAAGAGCCGGCCCGCCTACCACCTGGTCATGCCGGGTGGGGCCCAGGGGGCCACGGGTGGGGCTCAGGAGGCTGGGATGGGGCTCAGGGGGCTGGGGTGGTATCCGGCCTGAGGCCGTAGGGGCGTATGGGAGGCTGGGCGGCCGGCCCCAGCCTCGAAGGTGTAACGCCAGCACATGCCAGCAGCCGCAGCTCACGGATGGGGCCGCTGGACCAAGTTGCAGACGGACTCGGACACGTCAGGCAGGGGGCTGCCGGCGCTGCTCCTGCTCTGACCGTGTCCGGCATGCCGCGCTGCTGCTGCCCACGCCAGGCTCGGTGGTGACGTGGCACCGCCCCGCCAGCCTGGAGCAGCTGCTGGAGCTCAAGGAGCAGCACCCCGCCGCCAAGATCGTGGTGGGCAACACCGAGGTGAGGGCCGGAGCGGTGGAGCCGGGGGGCGGAGTGTGAGGCGGGGGGGGGGTACGTGGTGTCGGGTGCTTGGGCCGGGCCGACCGACGAGGGCGTGGCGAGCAACACCGAGATGAGGGGCAAAGGAGGGGTCTGGGCTGGGGTGTACGGATGGTGCGGGAATATGTGGGTTGGTCATGTGGGTCGGGAGCCAGGAAAGGAAAAGGGGCAGGCGGAGAGAGGGGGTCGGGAGGCGGTCGCCGGCGGGCAACACCGAGGTGAGGGCCGGATCGGACCGGCGGGAAGGGGATGTTGAGCAGGAGGCGGATGCCGGAGTTTTGCGGGCGTGGGAGCGAGGGACGGGAGACAGCCGGTGTGAGCATGTGGGTCGGGGGTTGGGCAGGCGAGAGGAGAACAACAGCGGGGGCAGCCGGTGTGGCCATGTGGGTCCGGGGCCAGGAAAGAAAGAGCTGGAGGAGGAGTGCAAGGTTCGTGGAAGGCAGGGCGCCGCGGCAGCGTGTGGGCGATCCGCCTGCCCCGGTGCCACTCGATGCTGTACGAGCACGCCTGAGCGGTGCGTTGGCAAACCACTGAGGTCGCCAGGGCCCGCCCCCGCCTGGCCCCCCTCCAGGTGGGCATTGAGATGAAGTTCAAGGCTGCGCGCTACCCGGTCATTATCTCGCCGAGCGCCGTCAAGGAGCTGAACTCGGTACGGCGGCGGCTGCAGGGGGGCCGCAGGGGGCCGCGGGAGGGCTGCGGGGGCCGTGGGCAGGGCGCCAAGGCCAGCCTGTGCGGGGACCGCTGCCCTGACCACGGCCCTCCACTGCCTCCCTTCCCCCGTAGATCACGGTGACGGAGTCGGGCGTGGAGATTGGTGCAGCTGTGACGCTCACCCGCATGATGGTGGCATTCAAGGAGCTCATGGCCTCGCGGCCCAAGCACGAGGTGCGCCGGAGCAGTTTGATGGGGAAGCGGGGGCGGGAGGGAGAGGAGGAAGGTGGAGGATGGAGCCCTGGGGCAAGGCCTGCAAGGCAGCGGCCGGTGTGAGCGGTAGCCCAGTAGCGGGATGTGGTCGAAGGGCGCTTGGGCTGGCGTGGGGGATGACTGATTCACGGGCGCAGGTTCTGCGCAGGGCTGGAACCCAGGGCTCGGCGCCAAGGGGCCCAGGGGCTGCCGCAGACAGGTTGAAGCGCCTGAGGTGCTAAGCCACCTGCCTTGCACCTGACGCTGCCGGTCCCTCCTCGTCCGATGCCTTGCCTGCGTCCGGCAGGTGTCGGCGCTGGAGGCCGTGGTCAACCAGCTGAGGTGCGGCTGAGCCGTTGCAGCAGCAGCGGTGCCGCCGGGCGCCGCCGCTGCGGCCCTTGGTTGCTGCTGGGCCACAGCCCGGGGGCACTTGTCGGCGTGCAGGGCTGCGCTGCGTTGCGCTCGGGCTGGGCTGGGCTGCTGCTGCGGGCACTGCGCGCGGGGCCCGGCACCAGTCAGCGCACAGCCATCAGGGTGCCGCAAGCATCAACATCAGCATCTGCAGTGCGAGGAGCCCTTCTGCCGCCCGGGGCGCCCTGGGTGCCACCGCCCAGCTCGCGCGCACAGCCCTCCGCCCGGGGCGCCCCGACTAGGGTGCCGCTCCCGCCGCTGTCAGGAGCTGCGCAGCGCTATGCCGCACCCGCCAGCCCCGCCTGCTGCCCTGCCCATCCGACCAACGCCCGGCGCCAGGTGGTTTGCGGGCAACCAGATCCGCAACGTGTCGGCGGTGGGCGGCAACATCGTGACGGGCTCGCCCATCTCGGACCTCAACCCCATCTGGATGGCCGCGGGCGCCAGCTTCGTGGCGCTGGGCAAGGGCACCCCCGAGCGCGCCGTGCCCGCCTCCGAGTTCTTCACCGGCTACAGGTGCGGCGCGGCCGCCCGGTCGCTGACCAGCGCCAGGCAGGCCCGCAACGGGTGTGCGGCATTGACTGCGCACCGGTCATGACGTGCAGGGTGTCGGCAGCGGCTCCTGGGGGTGCAGCTGGCCGGGCCGGGAGCTGGAGACGTGGGAAGCGGCGGGGTTGTGGGCCGGGGCGAAGGTGCTGTGGGCCGCGACGAAGGATCCCTGGCACGTGAACGCCTGCGCGCACCTCAACTCCGTCCGCCTCTTCCCGCCCCGGCGCCTCCTCCTCCTGCTCCTCCACATCGTCCTCGCAGGCAGGTGGACCTGCGGCCCCACGAGGTGCTGCTCAAGGTGGTGCTGCCCTGGACTCGGCCCCACGAGTACGTCAAGGAGTTCAAGCAGGCGCCGCGCAGGG
Organism: Chlamydomonas sphaeroides; assembly: GCA_001662425.1. Classification (NCBI taxonomy): domain Eukaryota; kingdom Viridiplantae; phylum Chlorophyta; class Chlorophyceae; order Chlamydomonadales; family Chlamydomonadaceae; genus Chlamydomonas; species Chlamydomonas sphaeroides. The sequence goes on along the minus strand of BDDC01001836.1, from coordinate 3,146 downwards.
AGGACGACATCGCCATCGTCAACGCGGGTGGGGGCGGGGCTCACGGGGAGGAAGCGCTGCGGGATGGAGGGAGGGCTGGTACCCGGGAGGGGCGCCACAGGCTTCGGGCATCGCTGCACATCTCAGCCACAGGCCTCGTCAGTGCCCCGGGCGCCGATCCGGTCACATATCATTGCTGTGCCCTGCTGCGCCCTGCTGCTACTGCTGCTGCACCTTGACGCTGCTGCTGCTGTCGGCCCGCATGGCAGGCATGCGCGTGCGCCTGACTCCGGGCGCCTCGGAGGGCGAGTGGGTGGTGGCGGAGGCGGCGGTGGCTTTTGGCGGCGTGGCGGCCAAGGCCATCATGGCGCCCGCGCTGGCGGCGGCGCTGGTGGGCAAGCCCTGGGACAACAGCACGCTGCAGGTGCGAGGGCAGCTGGTTGGGCAATGATGCAGAGACACGTCGTAGAGGGATGCAACCTCGGCACAGAGCTCTGCTCACAGTCGAGCAGAGGGCTCCTGGGCTCACGGCGCGGAGCATCAGCTTCCTGAACACGCGATGTTGTCCCTGCCCCCTTCCTTCCCCCCGCAGGCCGCGCTGGCCGCTGTGCGGCAGGACGTGGTTCTGTCCGACAACGCGCCGGGCGGCAAGGTGGAGTACCGCCGCGCGCTGGCGGCCTCCTTCGTGTTCAAGTACTTCGTGCACGCCGCGCTGGCGCTCGAGGTGTGTAGTTGTGCGCCTGGGCCGGGCGCGGCGGGGAGTGTTCCAGCATGATGTGGATAAGGTCGTGATACCGACGCTACGTTGTGCTCTGTTCTGCCAAACCTACGGTATAAGCCCTCCTGCCCCGCCGCTGTCTGTGCCACCTTGCTCGGCCCTCTACTACCCCCGCAGGCGGACACGGCCTCAGCCTACAAGGCCGAGATCCCGCAGGGTGGGCCGCTGGGCGCCAGCACGCCGTTCGGGGTGGCGCCGCCTCCAGCCGGGACCTGTCACCCCTCGCTGCACCAGCCCCTGCTGCGACACTGCAGCCGCCCTCACGTCTGTCTGCGCCCGCGCCTCAGCCGCTGCCCTCCCTCGCCCCCGCCGCGCTGCCGACCGCTCGCCCGCAGACCAGCGCTCCGCCGCGCAGCCCTACACCCGCCACCCCGCACACGGCGTGCAGTTCTACGCGCCGCCCGAGGTGCGGCCGCGGGCACTGCGCCTGCGCGTGTGGCGGCATGGGCGTGGCCTGGTGTGTTTTGGGGCCTGGGGACCCGTTTGGGTCAACTAAGCCACCCTAGGACCCTGCCTCCTTCCCCTTGCCCCTGCCCCCTCGCCCTTGCCCCTGCCCCCTCCCTCCCCCAGGCGCCCCGCACGCCCGACACGGTGGCGGTGGTGGGCCAGCCGCAGCACCACATGGCCGCGGAGCTGCAGGTGCGGCGGAGGGGGCGGAGGGGCCCAGCGGCCGGACGGGGTGGGCAGGGAAGCGCGGAGGAAGGGAGTGAGGGGCAAGGACGTTGGGGCGTCGGGCTGGGGGACGGAGGCGGCTGCATCCGTGGAGGAGCGCGGAGTCAAGGGCACGTGGCAGGGTACCGACCGGGTGAGTGCTGAGCCGCCTGCACGGCCTGGCGGCCGCAGGTCACGGGCGAGGCGGTGTACACGGACGACATGAAGCTGAGCTCGGACGCGTTGGTGGCGGCGCTGGTGACCAGCTCCAAGCCGCACGCCCGCATCACCAGCCTGGACGCCGCCGCGGCGCTGCAGGCGAGCAGGGGCCGGGGGCTGGCAGGGCAGGGGTTTATGGGCACCTCGCAAACAAGGGCAGAAGTTGTCGGCCAGGAGAAGCCTTGTGACTGGGACTTGAGTCTCGGAGGTGTGTGGTGGTGCTTGACAAACAGCAGGGCCTGCCTGTGCGCTGCGATGCAACCTGGCCGTCCGGACCTGTCTAACCCGTCGTCCTCTCCCGCTGCCCTCCCTCCTCCGCCGCCCCAGGTGCCTGGCGTGGTGGGCTTCTACAGCGCCAAGGACGTGCCCGGCAGCAACGCCATCGGCCCCGTGTGGCACGACGAGGAGGTGTTCGCCGCCAGCGAGGTCACCGCCGTGGGCCAGGTGTGGCTGGGCCCCGAGGTCCAGTTGGAGCGGAGCGCGACTCCGTCGTCGACGCCGCTGGGGCGCCAACGACCTGCCTTACGGCCGCTCCCCAAGGACCACAGCGCCTGCCTGCCTGCCTGCTGCAGCGCAGCTCGATCCGCACCTCTGCTGCTCCCCATCGCTGCGTCCCTTTTACATCCCCCCTCGCCGCGCCGCCGCAGGTTATTGGCGTGGTGGTGGCCACCAGCGAGGCGGCCGCGCGCGAGGGCGCCCGCGCCGTGGTGGTGGGCTACGAGGAGCTGCCGGCGGTTATGAGCATCGAGGAGGCCATCGCGGCGGGCGCCATGTACGACGACTACGCCGGCAAGGTACGGGGGAGGCGGCGATGTGGGGGGGCGCTAGGGGGTCGTGGGCTGGCATGGGGAGAGGCAGGAGGGGGCGGCGGTGGGCAGGCGGCCGCGCTAGGGGCGGCGTGTGGAAGGGCTGACGGCCAACGGCGAGGGCAGCGCTGCCTGGGGCTCCGGACCCCCTGTCCCATGTGCCCCCTTGTGCCCCAACAGCTGGCCCCGCCTGCTGCCCGCGCAGCTCGAGTGCGGCGACGTGGACTCGGCCTGGGCCACCTGCGACCACGTCATCACCGGCACCTACAAGGTGGGGCAGGCTGCCCGGGCAAGGGGGCTGCCAGGGGAATGGGGCTGCCCGGGCAAGGGGGCTGCCTGGGAGGGGTTCGCAGTGCGCAGAGGACCGCTCCAAGCGGCCGGGGCGGCCGGTGTTGCGGGCGCATGGCCGGCACCTACCTGCAGAGTCTGCCGCGGGGCGCCGACGGGGCGGAGGGGGACATGGGCTTGCAGGGCTGCGGGGAGGCACACCTCGCATTTCATGACACGACTTCCAAGTACGTCGTCACGCGCCCCCGCTGCTGTCCCCTATCTGCTACCACCTTCAGGTGGGCGGCCAGGAGCACTTTTACCTGGAGCCCAACAACTGCGTCGTCATTCCGCACGAGAACGACGAGTTCACGCTGTTCAGCAGTACGCAGGTGCGGCTGCAAGGGCTGGGGGCTGTGGGCGGGGTGAGGGGAGCGGGGGGGGGG
>BDDC01001835.1:9573-19588 GCA_001662425.1 Chlamydomonas sphaeroides | reverse complement strand
GGCAGGCAGGGATGCGGCCAAGAGCGGTGCACCAGTGCGGGAGCGAAGCCCAAGCGCCGCCATAAGTACGTTTAACATCCCGGCCCGTCCCAACCCGCATACGGGTGTGTGAAGACGTTGGTAGACGTTGGACGTGTGTGTGTGTGCGCGTGTGGCGCCTCCGCAGGACTGGTTCTACCTGCCGGTCAAGTGCCGCTCCACGTCTGACGGCTACCGGCTGATGGAGTCCATAGAATACGTGGGTCGCGCACGGTAGCATAGTGTTCGTGTGGAGGCCGTGTTGGGCTTTGCAGAGCGCCTAGCGGCTGCCGGGGCTGCGGCATAGGACACGTGAGCCGCGGTCGCGCGGCAGTGCGTCCTTGTGCGTACGGCACATGCCTGACGTCACAATCAATTCAAAATTTGCGGGGACGGCGACAGAGCCGCGCGCGCTCGTCGTCGTTCCTTCACAGGCCTATCATGGCCGCCCATCGTGCACTCCACACGCCCCCACGCTGGCTCCTCCTCACTCCCCGCCGTTGACAGGTGCGCAAGCACTGGCCCTGGTACGACAGGTGAGCGCCTGCCGTACCGTACGGCGCCTCACGTGCGGCCGCAGCGGGCCCTGGCGGCTCCGCAGTCAACAGCAACATGCGTATGTGTGTGTACCTGACCTTGCCGCAGATACCAGGGCCAACGGCATTTTGTGATCCACACCGGCGACACGGGCCGCGGCGAGCTCACGGTGCGCCGCTTCGTTCGGCCCACGCTGGGAAAATAGGCTTGCATATGTTGTAACACACATATATACTGCAACCAAGCATACAGTGCGATAGGAGGCGAGCTCACGGTGCTCGCCAGCACGTCCCCTGAACGCTCCTGGCCTGCTTCCGCTGCCTCCCACCGCCGCACCGCCCGCCCTCCACGCGCCGCTCGCTCCTGCTGCTGCCGTCCACAGAAGACGCCCCTTGCCGCCACCGCCAACCTGACCTGGCTGCACCACTGGGGGCTGACCACGGACTGGCCCAGCTCCGGCTGGAAGGCGGCGCACCGGCCAGGAAAGGTGCGTGTGCGCGACACACACACACGCGTCAGTCGTTCTTAGAAGGCAGGGTTGCGTTGTGTGTCGGGCTATGTTGATTATTACGAACACACGGCCGGCGCACCATTCTCCCTTGTGCTGGTTTTGTATTACTATTATACTTATACTTACTTCTGAAAACACACACACAACACGTGTTCTACTTGACACTTGAACACACAACGCAACCCTGCCTTCTAAGAACGACTGACGCGTCACCAACCCAGGGCGTTCCGCGCGGGGCGCTCTTACTTTACTTATCAACGAACACACCCCAGCGGCCCAGCCCGGCACGCGGGTACGCGGCCCTAGGATAGCATGTAGGTCACGGCGCGGGCACACCAGCGAGCAGAGGGCGGCGCACCTGCCGCAGGGATGGGGGCGGGCGTGAAGCGTGTCGCTAGCTGGCTGTCAGTGTGTGCGTGTCTCGCCTGGCCCCCCGCTCGCACAGGACATCGTCATCCCAGTCACCTTTGGCAACCGCCAGGGCGGCTCGTTGCTGCAGATGTCGGGCCAGCACCCGCGCGCGCCGCGGCTGCCGCGGACCGGCACGCTGCTGTTCACGGTGCGACACGCGCCAGCCCGGACCTGCTAGCTACGGTTTGTGTGACACAATACGGACCCGGTGATAGCCGGAACTCCACGCTGTACGCACAAAGCGGCGCGCGCTGCGCGCGCACTCGTGTGTGCCGGAACAACAAGCAGGCTTGTCCTGCATCCTGCATCCTGAGTCCCTGAAGCTCCGTGTGTTGCCGTACCTGGCGCAGGGCCGCATCTGCGGGGACCACGCGCCGCCCGACATCACCAAGTCCTGGCCGCACTGCACCACCAACAAGAGCATGGGCTACTCGGGCGGCACGCGGCAGTGGGTGAGCCTTGCGCAGGCCAGGGGACCGGGCGCGTAGGGGGCTCTGGCCCTCCTGATCGCCCTGCCTCCTTCCTTAACGGCGATCCTACTCCTATTTGTCTATCTATTTGAGCCATAGAAGACCGGGCGCTGACGCACATGTGTCGTACGCAGTGCGCGACTCGTCTTTCCTGACAGAGCAGACCGGCACCTGTTTGTTGCGTGCCGCTCGCTGCCGCCAGGGCACTGCGTGCCGGGGACCTGCGCCGTGTGTTCATCACTCTCCTAGCCCGGGTCCCCTACGGCGCCGCTCTGGGCCCCCCTCAAACCCACCCACAGGTCCACTACCACCACCATAACCGCACAGGCTACAAGATCGTGACGCGGGGTGGCTTCGAGGAGTACGCGCTAGACCTCAACAACTACAAGTAGGGCGGGCGGAGGGGGGCGCTGGTGGCATGTACGGTATTGCGGTGGCATGTACGGTACTAGGATGGCATGTACGGTGTCGTGACATGTCGTACTCGCACATGGGGCCACCAGCGGCCCATCAACGTCCACTCAGACCAGGCACGTGGATTGCGCGGGAATGCCGAATGGCAGGAATGGAATAGGAAGTCGCCCTAAGACCTGTCGCCCTGTCGGGTCTTTGGCGACTGCACGCCCTGCCGCAGCCCACACAACGACAGGCCACGCAGGCTGGCGTTGGCTCCCCACCCAGCGTTATGCCATCCAACCCCCTGTGCTGCATACCTATCTCTGACCAAAACATTACCGCTTGTACGATGCTTGCTGGCGAGGTGAGCAACCTAACGGTATCCCGCGCCTGCCTCAGGTGGTGCCTCGCGCCCTCGGGCGGAGGCCACGGCCACCGGCAGGTGAGCCGCGGCACCCGGCCAGGGGAGGGAGGGGCCGCCGCTAGCTGCACGTTTCCTCATGTACCGCGGCCACCCAGCTGGGTCCACGGGGCTGCTGAGCCGCGGCACCCGGTGGTGGCTGGGGCACCCGCCGCCCTCGCGCTGCAGTCGTGCGGCTGTGCCAGCGCCCCCCCCCCACACACACGCACACACCGTGGTGCCGGCTTTGACAGAGGCGCCGTACGTTGTCGTATGCCAAGCGTTTGGCGCATGTTGCCCTGCCCCTGCACTGCACTGCATTGCATTGCACTGCAGGCGCTGGCTGCGGGCAATGCCGGTGTATGCCTTGCTCACTTGGACCCTAAAGCCCTGCCCCGCCGCGCCCCTGCACTGCCCGGCCCGGCCCGGCCTCCTGCAGTCGCTGGCTGCGGCAATGGGCTGCCTGCCGCTGGTGGTGTCGGAGAACGTGCTGCAGCCGTTTGAGCCGGAGATGGACTGGCTGGAGTTCAGTATGCGGCTGTCGCACGTGAGCAGCACCCACCCAACTCACCAGCTGCCACAGCATGTCACGATCTGTCGTGACACGTGGATTGGCAACTAACGTCAAGACATGCCTGCAGCGCTGCACTGCGGCTGCCCGCTGCTTGGGGCGCCGCTCCTTGCAGGCTGCCAAGTGTCATGCGCTGGCCTCATGAGAGTCTGCTGGGGTAGCGGGCGATGCGCACCCTCATCCCTGCCTCCCTCTCTCACCCCCTCAGGCCGACGTGCCCCGCCTGCACGAGGCGCTGGCTTCAGTGAGCGACGCGGTGTACACGGCCAAGCGGGACGCGCTGGCGTGTGCGGCGCAGCACCTGGTGTTCAGCTCCATCAGTGGAGGCTTCATGCAGGAGGACGGGCGGTGCGCTGGGTCCCTGGGGCCGGGCCTGGGTTGGTTGAAGATGCCAAGGGCGCTCGCTCGGGGGATGCGAAGGATGGAAGCAGGAGGTTCGTGAGGCCAGGGCGAACGAACCTCAGAACGACCATGTTAGGAGGGGGCGGTCGCTGTGGACAGTATTGCAAGCGAGAGCTCGCTCGTGTAGCCGGAGGGAGTAGGGCCATGCGCGCCAGCATGACGCTGTGGCCTGACGGGCCCTCCTGAGCAGGTGGGATGCGTTCGAGTTCATCCTGGAGAGCCTCCGGATGCAGGTACGCGGCGTCACACCTTGATGGCCAAGGGGCCAACGTCGCGGGCCTGTTGTCGGGTTGCGGGCCTGTTCGGTCGCGGGCCGGTCCGTACTCACTTTACTGCTTTCCTGAACAGCTGTCATCCAACGTCGTGCTACCTGTCCCGGCGCGTTCCTCCCCGCAGCTCGACTACCCGGGCCTGGACCCGCAGCGCTATGTGGAGGTGGATGCCCAGTTTCGGGCCTTTGTTAACTGCGGCGAGGACAGCATGGCCGCATACGGCAGGAAGCTGCGGCAGGCAAGGCGCCGTACGGCGACGAAGCCGTCGCATGCGATACATCGAGGCGAGCTCCCCTTAACGCCAGCGACGGAGCCGCGTAGCGCTGCCCCCGACTGTAGAGCGTGCACACCTCCTGCGCCCCACACTTCCTGCTCTGAGTGCACTGCGTTGAATTGCATTCGTTGCATGGTACTCTTCTTGACCGCCCCCAGGTGCACCTGGCCGAGCAAGCGTGACCCCGCCGCGCCCCGCTATCCGCACCTCGACGGCCCTGGCAACAACCAATCAGCTCTACGCACACACACACACACGCGCACACGCCTGTGCACACACGCCCTGGTTCTGTTCTACTTTACACTTTACCACGCGCCCTGCTCTCCTGCTGCCTCCATCCCCCCAGGCGCACATGGCCAAGTACCCCGTGGTGCCCGGCTTCCCGCACCGGGCCATGAGCTGGGAGCACCTGTACGAGCGGCAGGGCCTGGCGGTGCTGGCGGTCACCGGCGAGGCAGCCACCTTTGGCGCGAGGCGCGAGGCGGCGCTGCCGCTGTGCAGCATCAGCCTGTGGGACGTGGAGGGCCTCCGCTGCTGGAAGCGCGGCTTCTGGCGGGCCTCCTGGCACACCCACCCGCCGGGCGGCGCGGCGTGTAATGAACACGCGGAGGACCTGGCGAGCTGCCCGCGGCTGTGGCCTTGATGAGGGGCGGGGGGGAAAGCAGGAGGGCGTCGTGCGTTTAAGGGGTGAAGGGAGGAAGGGGCGGCACGCCAGGGAGGGGGTGCCGAGCGGGTGCTTTGCGCAGCGAGGTATGGTGTGCTGACGGGGTCGGACGGGGCAGCTGAGATGGCGATGTGCCAGTCAGGTGCTGTTGTCGTTGTTCTGCTGGACTGGGCGGCGCGACATGCGGGCGCTGAGCGGCGGTGTGCGTGTGTGAGAAGGTGTGGGGTGGGGGTGGCAGCGCCGTACTGCAGCGCGCTCGGAAGTCTCGGACAGCAGAACGCATGCAGTAGTGTGATGTGGGTGCGAGCATGTGTGTGTGTGTGAGGCAGGGGCGAGCCGGCGGCTGCCTGGAGCGAACTCGCCTGCGACCAGCCCACCAGGGCTGGCGGGGGAGGTGCATGGAAGCTGGGAAGGGCATTCAGCGCCCGTCTCTTGCCGTCTCTTGCACAAACGGCGCGGTGACAGATCGATACATGGACGCGCGGCGTTGTACTGACTCGTGCGATTACGGGGTCAGCAAGATACGTTTAAACAACGAAATAAAGAGTGCTGCAGTACAACACGCCAACGACCGCCAGCTGCTCTACCCCACAGCCTTCGGCAACGTACATGCCCTAACATACAGCTCCTGCCTGCTAAGCTAGCAGCTCTGCCACGCCAGCAACTATCTATCATCACGCCCAAGTATCTATCAACACTCCCGCAACCTAGCCAGCCTGAATGTCTTACAATGCCAGCTACTTCACTGCATTGTCAGCTCCGACACACTCTGCGCAACAGCAACAACCCCGCTGCAAAACCCAACCCCACTCCCGTCTCTCTCATCTGCAACGCCAGCAACGCCCAGCATCACACGCTTAGCGCCGATCCACTGCTCTCCCTCGTACACGCATGCGCTCGGTCAGCATAACCCCCAATTCACAGGTTCGCATCCCGTCGCGTTTGGGGTGGGCGGGACCGTTACCTCGCGCCAGCAGCAGCCATGTCACTTGTTCGGGTCAGCAGTGTGTAACGCGCTGTTACGCGCCCGGTGAGTCGCCGCCGCTGCATTTGCTCCTCTGTTGGCCCTGCGGCCTGCTTGCCTCTGTCTGTTGTGTCGTCGCCCCTCTACGCAGGCTACAGGATATAGCGAATCCTCGTTTTCCCAGGCTTGTACCCCTGGCTTCGCTTTAATTCTCCATAAACTGCGCTACCACAGTGCGGCAACCCCTCCTCCAACGCATCCGCTCACCAACGCATCCGCTCACACAAGCGAGCCGCCCTGCAGCAGTCTCTCGCGTGAGCCGCCGCCCCCCCCCCTCAGAAGCGCGAAGCCCCCCTCGCCAGCCGCCCACGACTCGACGCCGGCGAAGGAGGCGGCAGCAGCGTGTGGGGCAGCGCCACGCAGCTGCCACTGGCCACGCGGCGGGCATCTCCCACAGCCCCACCCGCAGCGGCCGAGGCGCGCACCGGCGACGCCAGCTCCGCTAGGCAGCAGTCCTCCTCAGGCCTCGCGCTGCGGAAGCCAAGCCCCCGCGATGCCCACAGCTCCCGGCCGCTGCCTCTGTTGCCGCCGCTGCCGTCCTCGCCGCAGCCGTCCTCCTCCCTGCACCGCGGCAGCAGCCGCCGCTCCCCGGCGCAGGGCGACCAGGCCGAGCGGCAGCCGCCCGGAGACCTCCGAGTGGGTGAGGGCGAGGGCGACGGCGAGAAGCCGGCGCTCCAGTCGCTGTCGGCGTCGTCGTCCGACACGCACGCCGCCGGCGCATCCGCGCGGCGGTCGGCTGCGTCGCCGCCCGAGGGCGCGCTGTAGCGCGGGGGCCGGCTGGCGTGGCCCACCGCCCGGGCGACGGCGGCGACCCAGGCAGGCGCCGCCGCGATGCCGCCGCCGCCGCCGCCGCCGGCCGGTGCCGGTGCGATTGCGTAGCGGCCGCCCAGGACTGGCGGCGGCAGGCTGAACCTGACGGCGGCCAGCTTGGGGGCGACGGCGGGAGCGCACCGAGGCGGCGTCAGCGGCGGGGCGCCGCAGGTGCTGCCACTCCTGCGCGCTGCTGCTGGTGCTGCTGGCGCTGCTGCAGCAGCGCGCCGGCGTGAAGGTGGAGTCGACAGCCCCAGTGCCACGGGAGCGTTGGCGTGGGAGCGCCTGGCGCTGCTAGGCGGCGCTGGGCGCGCGGGCGCAAGGCTCGCGGCCGTGGCTGCGGCCAGAGCGTGCGGTCCGATGCTGTGGCCAAAGGCGGCCCTGGGGCTCTGCTCAATGCTGCGTCCAAAAGCGGCCCTCGGGCTCTGCTCAATGCTGCGGCCAAAGGCGGACCTTGGGGCAGGTCTGTGCGCCGCCGTGGGTACGCGCGGCGAGGGGTCGGCGGCGGAGGGCGCCTGGGCGGCCGGCAGCGGCCGCGTGGCAGCAGCGCCGGGCCGCGCCGCCGAGGGCTTGGCGGTGCAGAAAGCAGGCACGAGGATGGTGGGGGGTGCAGGTGCAGTTGCTTGGCTGTTCTTGCCGGTGGCAGCAGTGGCGGCAGCCTGCGCGTTGGGGTTGGGTTGGGTTGGGTCGTGCCATCAGCGGTGCGCTCACGGGCGCTCCTGACCGCAGCAGCAGCACCCACAGCCACCCACGGGCCCATCCGCACCTGCTGGGGCGCTCGGGCTCTGGAAGCCACCTGCGCTGACGGGCTCGATGGCAGCACAAGGCGCGCGGCGCGAGCGGCCTCGGCGCGCTCGCGCTGCTGCGCCGTGCTGCGCGCCCGCAGCAGCGCAAAGGGCGGCGACAGAAGGAAGCACGGGTCGGCGTCGTTGGCGTCTCCGGCGTCTCCATCGGCGGCGGCGTCGCTGCCGGGCAGCGCTGTGTCGTCGACGGAGACGGCGAGGGGGCCGAGGAGGCCGGAGTCTCCAGGTATGGCGCTAGCTGTGCTGGTGGGGATGGGCGCCGCTGCTGCGGCGGCTGTGGTGGCGCACGTGCGGTCCGGAGCGGCGGCGCTGCGGAAGCGCCCGGCCAGGGGCTTCCGTCTGAACTGAGCCGCGATCGCGAGCAGGAATATGATTGTGAGGGCCGGAGCCAAGAGCGAGGGTTGGATGGCGCCTGAAGCTCGGTTGTCGGCGCTGGGCTGATGCACCGGTACTTGGTCGCGCAGATGGCGGCGGCATGCCCTGGGTTCGTAGAGGCGGCACGCGTCCGTGGACGGCACATCGCACTGCGCGACCTGTGGTGAAACACGCAAAGAGTTTGCATCGGGTAGGGGTTAGGGGAAAGAACGCGGCAGCCAGCAGCGGCACCACCGCGGTAGGCACGCCCAAGCGCATGCCTGCGCACAGGTATGCGCAGACATGGCGGCGCGTGTCGGTGCGCACCTCGCCGCTGCAATGGAGTTGAGGCGGCTGTGCAGCTTCATCGCTGACACGGGGGCGTGTGCCAGTCATCCTGTAGGTGCGGGCAGAGAAGGGCGCATCGCATGGCAGCGGTAGCAATTCCCTGTAGCGCCGGAACGCAAAGTCCCGCTTCAATATAGCCACACAATGGCAGACATGCTACAGCAGGGTGTATCGGATGACTGTGGGCTTTACTGTTACTTTGCAAGCAACCGCAAGCGGCTTGCGCAGTTGCGCACCTGTGCCGGATAAGCGCACCGCAGGCACAAAGGAGCGCCAGCGCTAGACGTGGGCGCATTGCGTTGAGTATGTTGGATGCGCCACGCGTGGTCTGCAGGAAAGGCTTGTAGCATTCGCATGCGGTGGCTCCTTTGGTGCTGGAAAGAGCTGTGACGGTGATATAATCTAAGTGTTTGCATGTCAGTGTGGTAGTGCAGGCTTTTATGTCGCGGGTGCCGCCGGTGCCGCGGGTGGTTTTGCCGCGTGTCGCAACCGTGACCGAGTTACGGCACCCGACGGCCTTATATGTCGGTTGCGCTGCGTCCATCGGCATCGGCTTGCCAGCGACACGGCCAGGACGCACCATCATCGCACCCTGCATTACGCCAGCGCGACGCGCAACACAGCAGCGCGGCGCTGCCACCAGGCTGCCACAGACCAGCCAGCGCCCGCTCCCACACTTCGTTCTAGCTTATCACACCCTCTTCCACCACCTTCCTTCGTCTGAAGTACCTGTAGCAAGCAGGCACCTCGTGGCGGCCACCCGAACACGTCCGACAAGTCCAAGGCTCCAAGCGAGCGCGTCCCAGCGCCTCTGGCCCCCACAAGAGCACGCCCGGTCGCGTGGCCATACCGCGCACACACGCGTACGGTGTTACGCTATAATTTCCGTGAAGATAAACATTTGAACGCATCCCGGCTTGCTCCTTGTTCCGTACAACCATCGCGTCACTAATGCCCAGGGCGCGCTGCGCGGGCCATGCCACCTTCTCTTATCAATGAACACATGGTCACAGTGCCGGCCGCATGCCGTTCACACCCCGCGTCCCCAATGCAAGTTACGCCGGCCCAAACAGCTCCCGACAGCGGACCCGCAGCCGTATCAGCGCCTGCAGCACACAGCGCACGAAACACGCCAGCAAGTGTCCCACTGGCATACATCAAGGTAACGTGATGTCCTGGTCCTCGTTGCGTCGCCGCACACCCCGCACCCAGGGGCGCCGGCAGCCGGCCCCCGCTCCTCCAGCACGCGCCCATCAGGGCTCGTCCCTTGTCCCAACACCACGCGATCCCTGCCCCCACGTCCTACAACTCGCTGCCCGCACGCCGGCGCGATCGCCGCGAGGCTGCTGGCAGCGGCCGTCAAAGCCGCGAAGTCAACGCGGCAGGTGTCATACTGTCGGCGGTCCCTCTCTCGCACAACAACGTCACAAGGTCCAAGGCATGTCCCGTCGCGTCAAGACACGTGCCAAACGGTCGCCAGCTGCGTCAACGCGTAAGCTCCCGCCCCCAGCCACATCAACACGGGAGGCAACCCCTCCCTACCAACCCACAGTCCGCCCCAGGCACTCAGCCCCGGGCGCGCCGCCGCCCTCCCGGCCCCCCGCCGGACCTTCCCGCCCCCATGCGGCTAGGCCCCGCGCCCGACAGCCCCGCGCCTGACGGCCCCTGCCCCTCCCCGCCTTCCTCCACCTCCACCTCCACCCCCGCGGCCGCCTCGCCCTCCTCCCCATCCCCACCGCCCCCTCCATGA
>BDDC01001834.1:3022-17657 GCA_001662425.1 Chlamydomonas sphaeroides | reverse complement strand
GGTGCGAGCGAAGGGCGCCGATGGGCGGAATCGTGAACGTCTACCTGTCGTGTACGTGTCACAGGTCCAATTGGCTCCCGCTCTTGATGGCTGCCCTCGCTCTGCTGTCGCTTCTGTTTGTGCAGGCTGCACAACTGTGGAGCCCAGTTGCGACATCTTTAGCTTCGGCATCGTCATGTAAGCGGGGAGGCAGATGCGTTGCGGCGTGATGCTGCGCGTGTCTAACTCTTACTTGTGCTACACCACTGACCAGCCCGCCGCTGCCTGCCGCTGCCCGCTGCCCGCTCGCGTCTGCCGCAGGTGGGAGGCGCTCACAGGCCGGGCGCCTTACAGCTCCCTGGCCAACAATAATTTCCGTGACGTGCGGTACAAGGTGGCGCGGGAGGGCCTGCGCCCCCGCTTCCCGCCCGACGCGCCGCTGCACTTCCGGCAGCTTGCCACCGAGTGCTGGGCCGCCCAGCCGCAGCGCCGGCCCACCGCCGCGGTGCTGGTCTTGCGGCTGCAGGCCCTGCTGGACGCCAGCTGCGGCACAGGCGGGGGCCAGGCGCGCGCCGCTGCTTAGGGCTGCGTCGGCTGGGCCGCGCACGCCAGGTGCGGCACGATTGCCACGGATTGCACGTCACGGTAGGAGAGCGGCACTGCGTGGTTGGTGGGTCACCGCAAAGTAGTTGCGCTGGCTGGAGTTTGGGTGCATGTTGTCATGCAGTACCGGTAATGCACGGAATGCATGGCGGGGAAAGTAAGGATAATATAGCAAGTAGGCAACCCAGTCACTCGGTGCGATGGCCCAAGACGCCGCATGCAGCTGACGACGGCTTCCAAGCAGGACGCGACTGCAAGGGATGGGAGCGGCCTGCTTTCCCCGCGCCCACGACACGAGTGGGCCGGGATTAAGATCCAAACCATAAATGCAATAATGCGTCCTGCAAGACGGTCACTGCCGCGGTCTCCGGCGACGGTGTTTTGTTATCCAGGCCGACCTGCGGTTGTCGATGTCGCGGCCAACACGTAAGCTGCTCATGTGGGCTTGTTCAAGAGCAGAGCTCCCCGGCGGCCGGCCGTTGGCTGCGCCCCTTGATGCACGCCGTTTTTGTGAGGGTTGCTAGACAGGGCGGCCTGCCAAGTACGAATGATGTCCCTCGAAGAGAGCGGCGGTGCTGGCGAGCTGCCCACTTTCTTGTGCAGCGGGCAATCGTGGGTTGGGGAGAAAGAGCGAGCACTGTTACTGAGCACTTGTGCCCGAACGGTTTTGAGCAAGTAGCAGTAGGGACTGTACGGCACGTCAAGCGGGAATGTACGACGTGACTGGTGTACGCGGGCATGACTGGCAAGCGGTGGTCGCTGTGCAAGGCGCAGTCCGGTCAGCGAAGCGCCTATGAAATCGCAGGGGCATGTTTGGGGCCTAGCCATGTATGAGTGGAGGCCGGTCTAGGCCAATTTGCCGGGTGGCCGCACGAGCGAGCTCGGTGGCGAATCGTGTGTGCAAGAGAGTGCGGCGGGCAGCAGCCTCTTGCGGCGACCACGCGAGCTGCTGGTGTGTGCGCACGCCGGCGCGGGCAAGGTGCCTTGGCGGCAACGGCGGCTAAGCCATGCTGCCGTGCCTTGGCTGCGGTGGCGGATGGCCCGGCGCGGCGTGGCCCGGCGCGGCGTGGCGCGGCGCTGGCAAGCGGCGGGCGGCGGCGCGCGCTATGTCTGCTGCTTGGCGACGCCTCACGGCAGCCGCGGCGTGTGTCCCTGGAAGCGGGCCTAGTGAGGTACCCTTCTGCCGGCTAGCAGTTGGGTAGATGGCGGCGGCGCACGTGCGCTGCCGTCTCGACAGAGTTGACCGCCAGTCGCCTCGGTCGGCGTGGGACCCCTCCAGCGGAGCTCCGAGCGTCGTTGATAGCGTAGGGTCTGCGAGCGAGGAGCGTTCTGCTCGTTGTGGTGGATATGCAGGGTTCTTTGAGGCAGGGGCTGCGCTGTCGCGTCCATACATGGGGACTTCACCGGCTTTGCCGGGCCCTGTGCGTCTGTGTGCGGCGTTCGTGGGGCCCCTCATCTTCAGGATTGCGGCCCAAACCCAACTTCCGCTGGCTGCACGTATCCTGCGTGCACGACCGCGGCTGAGCACCTCCGCAACAAAAGTTCCTGCGGGTTGCGGCTCGGTGCATCCTATGCTTCCAAGAAAGAAGACACCTGCCGGTGTGGCCATCCTTTGTGCTGCGCCTGCGCGCTGATGTCGCGATCCCTGTGTACTGGTATGCTTTCCTGGGCACCTCTGTTGATGTTCCGCTTGGGTCGGTCCCTGGTGAAAATCTTAGTACGGCGGCCTGTCTTGTGCGGATGTGTGTGTCTAGTGTGTCGTAGTGTGTGTGGCCGCCCACACCGACCTTCGCCGCCTTCGGCTGCCGGCTTTGGGTCATTTCGGCCGAAATTTTGTCTTCGCGCGGTGGATAACGTAGTATGGATGTGAGCGCGCCACGCAAGGCCCGCTATGGCTGCTATTCTGCAGATGAGACCGCGTCCGTGTGCGGGGGCTCATCGGCCCGACGTGGCGCGGTGCACTTGCACCTAGCTGCCTTGCCTGCGTGCGGGCGTTCAGGGCGCTGTGCCTGGTTGCGTCTGGCTGTGTCCAGCTGCACCTCTGTGCTACGTGCCCCTGCTGGTTTTGACTACAGGGCGGGTATGGTTGAATGCCTGTTCGAGCAGGAGTTTCGAGCGAGCTCCTCAGAGTTGCACATTCTTGTGTGGCGCTGGCGTTGTGGCCGTATGGATGAGAGGGCGCCGGCGAGGCCTTGCAATCTTGTTACACATGAGATAGGGCCCCTTAGCGCCTGACGGCGGCCCGTGTGCGTTGGCCTTCTTGAAGTTAGCCACCACGTGCCACCACACCGGGACGAAACCACAGGCCACCGCGCGCGCGGGCCACCCCTCGCGCAAGCCCCTGCACCAAGTTACGTGTGCGTGGATGCGCATCCCGTTCTTCCTGGGCCGAAGTACTATCCGCAATGCAACCTGGGGCCATTACAACCTCAGCTGCAATCGGGTTGGGCTTCAACCTTTGGGCTTTAACCGACCCTCGGGTCGCCGCGCCCATAGCCTCCTGCTGTGCATACTCATCTAGCCGCCCGCAAGCACAGTGCCTCCACAACAGCTGCATACGAAGACCGTTGGGCACAATTGACTCCTTTCCTTCGTTTCGGTTTTGAAGCGTGCCGACAGCTGTGTCGCGAAGCGAGCATAGTGTCGTCGGTCACGCAACAATATGTAAAAATTGTCCAAACGAGCTTAGTTATGGTGGGGTTGAGCTTGCATAACATCGAATGCTCTGGCGCGCAATGGCTGGCCCGCTCCACCCGTTTCTCGCCTAACTGACGACAACGCTCGTGATGGCGATCACTGATCAGGCATCGGACATTTTCCGGGGCTTTTTCTTTTGTTGCCATCTTGCTGGCCCAACACATCGCGGGCACCCAGCCGACAAGGAGAGCTACACGCAGCTCTTGAGGAAGCATGTGCTGGCGGCGATAAGTAGGTCGGCAGGGGCGCCACGGGGGCAACCCGGCCCCCGGCGGTGCCACCCTCGTGGCTCAGCAGCTGGTCCCCGCTGCAGCTACACGCTCTCCAACTTATGCTAGAGTCTCTCACGTTTTCCCCTTGCAGCTCGTCAGGGTGGCTGGCTGGTCGGCCAGGATGACGAGTATGTGGAGGGAGCCACCCATGTCATCGCCACGCACGAGCAGCAGCAGCTGGCAATCCAGGCGCGCGAGGCGATGAGCCGCGGCGCTGCCGTGCGGCTCGTTGCGCCGCAGTGGGTGCTCGCCAGCGCGGCAGAGGGGTGCCTGCTGGACGAGGTGCGGCCCGGCCGCTGTGGGCAAGGCAGCTGCCGTTCACATCACCATCGCAAATGTGCGCGGGAGAACCCGTGAGCCGCCGGACATCACGCCCGGCTGACCTTACCTGTTCGCCTGGGCATGCCTCGCAGGACGACGTCACGTACCGCCTGCTGCCGGAGCCCCACGACCCGGGGGTGCCGCTGTTCCGGGAGGCCACGCGCTTCATCCGTGTGTCGGGCGTGCCGGTGCGCTCGGTGTGGTGGATGCGTTGCAGGGTGGCACGCCGGCACACGCGGGCCTAAGCCGGTGGCATGTAGGCGCAACGCGCCCGCATGCAGCTCCACCGCGAGCGCTGTGGGGCCTCTGATGTGCCCCACACTGCATCACCTGCTTTGCCGCTCCACGACACCGTGGAAGTGTGAAGGGGTGTGTGGCTACAGCTCACACGAGGAGGAGGAGGCGCTTCAAACCCAGGTTGCCTGCTCGCCCATGCCTTCCCCCTCCAGGCCCAGTTCAAGACCTTCCGTATGATCCTCCACTACCTCATAGGCAAGCGTGCCGTGCTGCCGTGCTCCGTGGACACGCCGTCGCAGCCATCTACCACCTCGTCACCGCAGAGTGCCAACGTGCCAGCATTGTCAGTATGGTGGCGCTAGCTCCCGCCACAACCGCACTGTAGGCACGTGGTGATGTTGCCAATCATATGAGCCCAGCGTCGCAGGTGCAGCGCTGGGTGCACCCCTGATTGCGGCGCATCCCATCCGCCGCCATGCAGAGGCCATGGGCGGTCTCAGCGCGGACGATGCTCCGGGGGACCAGACCTCCCACATCGTCACATGGGAGTCCGGCACCCTGTCGGAGCAGCAGCTAGATATGCTGAGGCAGTGGGTCCTGGGTGTGGCTGGATGCCGGGGAACAGGGTGCCAGGCCAGCAGCAGGGCTGCTGTAGCTGCAATGCAGTGATGTGGGTCGGCAGTGTTAGGCCCTGGGCGTGTCATTGACGACAGGCGCCGCCTCCCCGCCGCCAGGTATCCTCACATCCGGTTCGTCAACTTCGCGTGGCTGCATCACTGCCGGCAGACCTGGACACTGATGGACGAGGGTGCGTGGCGGCATGCTGGGAATGTGGGGGTGACCGTCAGCTGCCGGCACCGCTGCGACATCCCCGCATCCCCAGCCATGTGGGTCGGATGGGAGCGGTGGCATTCATTGGGCCACCTTGCCGTCGCGCCGCCGCACCCAACCCCAGAGTCATTCATGCTTCGGGAGCCTTCGCCCGCGGTGGGAGACGCGGACGGCTCCGAGCAGGGCCTGCAGCAGCAGGAGCAGGAGGAGACGGAGGCGGGCGGCAGCTGGGCGGCCTCTCCGCAGGCGTCCCAAGTGGAGGGGCCGCAGGAGCAGCAGGTGGACGCGCGGCAGCTGCCGAGTCGGGCGGCGCATCCTGGGTGCGAGGGGCAGGGCCCGGGGCCCCAGGGGCCCAAGGGTCACCACGAGGCGCAGCACACGGAGTGCCGGGACGGAGGGGTGGGCCTGCAGCTGGGGCAGGGCTGGCAGGAGCGCAGCCCCGAGCGGGAGCGGGGCGAGCAGGAGCGGGGCGAGCAGGAGGTGGAGTGCGGCGCGTCAGCCGTGCAGCAGCCGTCGGTACGTGCCGTTGGGGCGCGCCACGGTGGCGGCGACGACCAGCTAGAGCAGCACAGCCCCAAGCAGGCACAGCCCGCGCTGGCGGGAGGCTGTTGCGGCACGGAGCGTCACAACCGCAGCTCGCCGCATGCGGCCAGCGCATGCAGTGCCGAGGCGCCGGCCCCAAGCGGGACGCACGGGTACATGAGCACGACGGCCGCGTCCCCTGCCCCTGCAATGCTAATCAAGGCGGAACCGCACGAGGCGGCGCAGGGCACTGCGCCGGGCCCGGTGCTTGCGTCATGCGCTGCTCCAGAGCAGGCGGCTGGCATGAGGCCACAGCAGGCGGAAGAGCAAGCGGCAGACGCGGAGCCGGAGCGGGCGCCAAGGAAGGCGGTGGGCGTGGGGCCGGAACCAGAGGCAAGGCCCGGGCCTGAGGCAAGGCCCGTGCCTGAGGCGGACCCAGGTCCGGAGGCGGACCCAGGGCCGGAGGCGGACCCAGAGCCGGAGGCGGACCCAGGGCCGGAGGCGGACCCAGGGCCGGAGGCGGAGGCGGAGCAGGCGGCGGCTCCCGGGCCGCAGCCCGAGGCGCTCCTGCCAGAGGCGGCAGCCATCTGTGCCCCAGAGCGCGCCGCGCAGCCACCGGCATCGCCGCACGCCGCGCCGCCGCAGGAGTCAGCGGGCCACCCACCGTCAGCCCATCCGTTAAGGGGCCATGATGGTGTTTGCGCGGCGCTGGCCGTCGGCGGCGGCGTAGGCAGCGCCGCGGCTGCATTCGTCAAATCTGAGCCTGACCTTGGCTGCGCCGGTGTAGGCCCCTGCTGTCCCGCCACCGTGCTGCCGCCGGAGCCGCCGCAGCCGCTGTCGGCCTCCTCGCCGCAGCCGGAGGACGCCTCGGCGCCGGGGTCCTCGCAGGCAACGTGTGCAGGGGCTGGTAGCTATGTGTCTTGCCCTGCTGTGGTCGCGGCCGTTGCGGGAGTCAAGCAGGAGGCGGTCGAGCAGCAGGAGGCTGGCGTAGCGCTCGGTGCTGCGCAGTCGCGGCAGCCCCTTGCCGAGCTCGCGCCAGCGCAGCAGCAACAGCAACACCAACAGCAGCAGCAACACCAGCAGCAGCAGCAGGGGGCGTGCGGCGGAAGCGCGGGAGGGCGGAAGTGCTGCGCGCGCGACATCGGCGCAACATGCGCACCCGGTGCGGCAGGGTGGGGGAGCGCAGCGCTGCTTTGTTGCTGCAAAAGCCTAGCTACGGCCTAGCTGCTGCCAGCAACTGCTGCCCAGCGCGACCACGCTCAAGCGTCCTTGCGTTTCTCCGCTTAACACCGCGCGTCCGATGCTGCTGCGGCCTCCTCGTGTCGCGTAGGGGCCGCAGCTTCCGGCGCAATGACGACCGCGGAGGCCACTGCTGGGTGCGAGCCCGAGGCCGGGGACTGCGCCGCTGCCGCGGACCCCGATGCTACCGCTGACGCAGCCGCGGCGCAGCACGCGGCCGAAGCAGGAGCCAGCCTGCCGCCCAGCTCAGCGTCAGAAGCCTTGAGCGGCGAGCCGGCAGCCCACCGCTCGGCAGCGGCCGTCGCGGCCGGCCCCGACGCTGGCCCCAGCACCGGCGCTGCACAGGGCTTGCCGGAGGACAGGGGCGCCCCCGCGCTGAGCCCAGGCCACGGCAACGGCGGCGTGCGGGACGTGCCAGGCGTTGCCGGCACCTCGGCGCAGGCGGCGGAGGAGGCCGCCGCCGCGGCGCAGCCGGCGGCGGCGGCGCCGAGCCCTCCGCCGGCGGCCTCTGCGCTGGGCTCAGCCGGCAGCGAGGAGCCGAGCGCGCAGGTCAGGCCGCGGCCGTGCGGGTGTGGGGTGTGGTGTAGGGTAGGCGGGCATCGTGCGTGGGGCACACCTCAGACATAACGGGCGCCCTCAGCCATGCACTGCGCCCCATGCCCCTAACTAGGCTGCGTGCCCTAGCAGCCACAATCCTGCGCTGCTCCTGACCCGCCTGGCCGCCTCCCGGTGTCCGTCGCGAACCGGCCCCTTCACGCAGGCCCTAGCGCAAGCGCACCGCGGCCTCGCGGCCATAGTCGCTTTAGTCGGCTCCGCCGACGACGCCTCACCCCTACCGCACGGCGGTGGCGCCGGGCCCGGGCCCAGTGGCGGCAGGGTCCCTGACGGCGCCGCCGACGGCAGCGCGCCGCGCCAGGCCCCGGCAGCGGGGCCCCTGCTGCTGCCGCTGCCCACCACCGCGGCGCCGCCGCTGCCGCCACCGCAAGCCGCGCCCGGGCCAGCCGATGAAGCCGACGCGGCGGGCAAGGCGGACATCGCCTCGGCGGCGGCACCGGCGGAGCTGCTGGCGCGCGCCGCTGGCCGCGGGAAGAAGGGCGCAGTGGCGACGCTACGCAGCCAGGTCAAGGTGGTCGTGGCCGCTGCGCCCAAGGGGCCTGCGCCGCTCAAGCCCAAGGCCCGTGCTGCCGCAGCCGCGGCGGCGCCGCCAGCTCTGCAGCAGCAGCAGGCCGAGGCAGCGGAGGCGCCAGCGCCAGCGGAGGCAGGCCCTGGCGCCGGGGGCACCCAGGAAACAGCACCGGAAGGGTTCTTGGGTACGTCGGGCGCAGAGCCAGCCGCTGCAGCGCGCAAGGAGCAGGGCCGGGGTCGCGGCAAGCTGGCGGCGCCGCGTGGCAAGCGAGGCCGGGAGTGCGGTGGTGTGTCGGAAGCCGCAGGTGAGGCCGCCGGAGACGGCGGCGCGGGCCTGCGGCCCGACGCCGGCGATGGAGCTGGCGGCGAAGGGGAGGCAGCGGAGGCGGATGGCACGGCACGCGACGCTGACATGGTCGAAGCGGCCGGCCCGTCAGCGGAGCCAGCGGGCAAGTCGGCACCGGCGCGACGGCGGAAGAAGGCTGCCGCGGTAGACGCACCGGCCGACGCTGATGATCGGCCGGCGTCGCCTTCGGCCGCCGCCGCCACCGCCGCGCCACCGCCCGCCAAGCCGAAGCGCAAGGGCGGTAAAGCGGCTGCGGCCGCCACCGCGGCGACGCCGGCGCCGGACGATCCCCCGGCGGCGCCGGCAGGGCAATGCCCTCACGCGGCACAAGCCGTGGCCGTTGCAGGGCCGGCAGCAGCAGCGCCGGACCCCGAGCCTGCGGCGGAGGCGCAGCCGCCAGCCAAGCGACCTCGGTCGGGGCGCCGCCAGGTGGCGGCTCCTGCGGTGGAGGCGGAGGCGGCCGCCGCCGACGGTGGGGTCAGCGACGCGGACGGGGCCGCCAGGCCTGAGGCCGACGGCGTCGCTGCTGGCGCCGCCGAGCCCCGCGACGCGACCGTGCCCAGCGCAGGCGGCCGTGGCCGTGGCAGCGGCGCCAAGCGGAGGCTCTGCAACGCCGACGCCACCGGCAGTGGCGCCGGCGCAGCGCCGGTGCCTATCAAGCCGGATCCCAACACCGCGCCGCCGCCGGCGGCCGAGACCGACGACCCACCGCCAGAGCAGCCTCTCAAGCAGCAGAAGGGCGCACGCGGACGCACGGCCAAGACTGCCAAGGCTGTGGCCGCGACCGAGGAGGGCGAGGGCCAGCCGGGCGTCAGCGGCACGCAGGCGCCGGCTGGGACCGCGACGCAAGGCCGGGCGCGAGGCCGCCGCGGCAGCGGCGGCGAGGGCGGCGGCGGCGGCAGCGGCGGCCTGGTGTTCGCGCTGAGCGGCTTCAGCCAGGAGGAGGATCGCAAGGCCTGCGCCGCGCGCATCCGGGCTCTAGGCCTCAACTACATACCCAGTGAGCACGCCGCCGCGCATCGTGCCGTACGCACGCAGCCTGGTGCCGTACGCACGCGCAGTCTCGTGCCGTACGCACCAGCGCGTCCAGGGCGGCATCCGCGGGGCTCTGGGCCTCGGCTGCCTGAGGGGCGGCCCGGGCGCGGCTGAGGGACTTGCCGCAGCGCGGCGTGCTGCGAGGGGCTTGGGGATGCCACCGCTGCTTCATCGCTGCCCCACAACCGCTGCCCCACCGCCCCGCAGTCAACGGCGCGTGGGATGCTAGCATCACCGCCCTGCTGGCGCCCAGCCTCAACCGGTGAGCCCCGCGAGCGAGGGGCCGCGGCTGCCGCCAGCTTCTTTCTGGGCGGCAGTAGCGCGGGGGCCCTACCGGCACGACGCACGACGCGTGCAGACCTACTAAAGCTGGCGTCCCATTGCACGGCACCTCGTGTGCGCCATTCTGGGCCCATCGCGAGGCCTGGGCCGGCCGTGCCAAGGCCCACCCCAAGGCCTAAGCTTCCCGGGCGGCGCGTGTCCCCAGCATGCCCGCCCCCCTCATCCCGGCTGCAGCTGCCGCAACACGGCCTGCGCCGCGCCTGCTGCGCGACCCTTGCCAGCGCCACTCCTGCACCGTCCGGCAGCACACGCACGCACTGTCCTCGCCGCGCACCGCCGCGTGAGGCCAGTGCGCAGCGGCGCCGGCGGCCTCGCGCGCAGCCTCGGCCTTCCCTGGGCTTGGCTCAGCGGCAGGCACGCATGCGCCCTGCCGGCCCCCGCAGCTCCGACAAGACCGTGTGCGCCCTGGCGGCGGGCGCCTGGATGCTGCGGACCCAGTTCCTGGCCGAGGCCGCAGCGGCCGCAGGCGGTGCGGGCAGCGAGGCGGCCCTGGCGGCGCACGAGCTGGCCGAGGACAGCAGCGGCCGCATTGCCGCAGGTGGGTCCGGCGCTGGTCACGTTGCCTGCTCCGTTGGGTACGCGTGCCAGTTGCTGTCAATGGCGTGTAATACATCGTGGCGCTGCCTAGCAGTGGTGCCGTCCGAGAGCGGCAGTGGCCTCGCAGCCGCAGGTGGGCGGGGGCCGCTAGGCGGCTGGCACTTCGGCTCGTGCTGCGTGGCAACCGAGCAGCGCGCACGGCCGCGCCCCTCCCCGCCCGCGCCCCGCTCGCGACCCGCAGGCGCGCCCGCGCACTGGCGGCGCCGCCGGGCGGCGCGCGGCTGCGGCGCCTTCGCCGGCCTGCGCGTGTTTGTACCCCAGGTGGGTTGGGCGCCGCGTCAGGACTGCTCCCCTGGACTGCTGGTGGGCGGGCTGGCGCCAATAAAACCCTACACCCTAAAACCCGTGCCCGGACCGCATGTGCTTGTTGCTGCACTAGGGCCTGGCGGGGACGCTGCATTCGGAGACTCTGGCCCAGATGGTGCGGGCGGGCGGCGGCAGCGTGGTGGGCGGCACGGCGGCGGCGGCGCAGGCGGCGGCGGCGGGCTGCCACCTGGGGATTGTGCCGCCCGGCTGCAAGCAGGAGGCCAGGTGTGAGGCGGGGGCTTGGTTCGGGAAGGTGCAGGGGCTCTGGGGCCGGCGGGTCGAGGGGTGAAGGCCAGGGTTCCTTGGCAGGCTCGTCCTCGGCGGCGGGGAGCAAAGTCCGCCTCGTACGTTACTAGGTTCCTCCCCGTCTTTGTGATCCCCCGAAGCCGCTGCTCGCGGCCTGCGGCCCCAGCCCCACATGGTTGGGAGGGACGGGCGCGGGGGCCAGCGGGCGAGGGGCCACTGCCGTGGCGCTGCTGTCGTCGCTCCTCGGCGCTTCACTGCGGCAGCCTGTCCCGCGGTCACCGCCGCCCGGCCCGGCCCCTGTTGCATGGACCCCCCCAGGCTGGTGGCGGCGCTGGTGGCTGCGGGCTGCGCGGTGGTGGCGCCCTTGTACGTCATTGAGTGGGTGGCGCAGCCGTGGGCGTCGCTGGCGCAGCACTACCGGGCGGACACGCGGCCGGGGCAGGAGCTGGAGGCGCTGGAGGCGGCGCGGGGCGTGGTGGGGCAGTGAGGGCCAGGGGCTGGTCGGCGCCGGCATCAAGGATTCGGGCTGGAGTGGAGTGGAGTGGAGTGGGCTCGAGGCAGCGTGGTGGGGGGGCGGGGTCGGGTCGTGCTGCCTGTGCAAGCGCGTGGCTCGAAACCGCTGTCCCGTGCCAGTGGTGCCCCTGCAGCATTGCAGCAGCACCGGCACGGGCGCCGGGCGCGCGGCCGCGAGCAGCAAGGCTGCGGTGACCCGTGGGGCGGTCAGCGCTCCGTTTCGAGACGACCCTGCGCTTCGTACGTCTCTGCGGATGGATAGCCTGCTCACGGGCATCAGTCCATGCAACTCCTAGTGTACTAGTGTTCTGCGTGTCAGTCGCGCGCTTACTGTCAGACGTACCGCCGCACCCAGCAGTCAAGCCCACATAGCCCTCGAGCGTTGCCCTTTCTCCCTGTCCCACCTAGCACGGCAGCTACTCGCAGCTGAGCTGTCGCAGCAGGCATGCGCTGCCTTGCACCGCGAGCCTATATGTAGGCGGCA
This sequence comes from Chlamydomonas sphaeroides, assembly GCA_001662425.1. Classification (NCBI taxonomy): domain Eukaryota; kingdom Viridiplantae; phylum Chlorophyta; class Chlorophyceae; order Chlamydomonadales; family Chlamydomonadaceae; genus Chlamydomonas; species Chlamydomonas sphaeroides. The sequence goes on along the minus strand of BDDC01001834.1, from coordinate 5,962 downwards.
GCCAGGGCGACATGGCTCCGCGCGCGGGCTTGCTGCACCTCGGCAGCAGCTCTGGCTCGACAACGAAGCGATCGCGAGCAACGTCTGGCACACGCGGGCTGCTGCTGTTGCTGCTGCTGCTGGCGGCCGGCGCCGCGACGGCGGCGCCCGCTCGGCGCCTAGCTGCTGCGCCGCAGAGCGCAGCGCAGTCAGGTAGGCGATGCCCCTACGAGCTGGTTTCTGCGGGTGCATGGGCGCCTAGAACCAGCGAGCGCGAGGCCGGGCGACCCGTGCCTCGCGACCCGCCTGCTGCTGCGGATCGCAGTGCAACCAGAGATGGAGCACGCAGGAGGGGAAGGGCGCTGGGCGGAGCAGGCGCAGAGGGAGGGCGACCCGGCTTGCCCCATCTCGCTCCCTCCCTTCTTCCCCCCCTCCCCGCCTGCCCCGCAGCGCCCCCCTCCTCTTCCCCCACTGGCGGCGGCACAGCTGCGGTGGCCGTCGACGCCGCCTCCTTCTGGTCGCTGCTGCTGCGGCCCGACGTCGCCACCATCCTGCTGCCCCACGACCTGGCCCTCACGCCAGCCACCGCGCCAAGGCAGCCAACACACGTGTCACGCAACCTAATCATTCAAGGGGGACCTGCAGCAGCAGCAGCAGCAGCAGCAGCAGCAGCAGCAGCAGCAGCAGCAGCAGCGGCTCCCACCGCCGGCCCCTCTGCCCCAAGCTCCCCCACACCGCCGCCACCGGTCCCGGGGTCCGACCCTTCCTTGTCGCCGCGCCAGCTCACGCGCCTCGACTTCGCGTTCCTGCCCGCAAAGATCCAGCTGTCTCCCGGCGTCCGCCTCACCATACGGGATCTGGAGATCTGGCGCGGCCTCAGCCGGATCTCCCCGCACCTGGACTTCCTGGCCGCCAGCCCCGGCGCTTGGGTCCAGCTCGAAGGCTGCGTCCAACACCGCCTCACGTGCTCACCCTGGCCGCTCCTAGCCCAGAACTATAGATCCTTCCCACGCGCGCCGCTGGCTGTGCAGCCTCCGCCGCCGCAACCCGGCGCAGCGGCGCCGCCGCCATGGCTGCAAGACGTGGGCCTCGTGACGGAGCCGCCGCTCTGCTGGGCAACCCGGCCGGCGGCGGCGGCAACGGCGGCCGGCGACGGAAACGTGGCGATGTGCGCGTCGTCGTACCTGGTGCTGACTGATGTGTCGTACGGCACGCAGGTGCGAATGCGGTTGGGCTGGGCAGCAGGGCCGGGCTTTGGCATACATGCTGAAGCTGGGGTGACTGGAACCATGACGTACTGGTACGAAGCTCACGCATGCTGTTGACACGCGAGTCGTACAATATGTACGGCATACGCAGGTGCTTGATTCGACGCTGTCCAACAATGGGGGATACGTGGTCAGGTGGGGGAACGTTGGGATGCACATCGTGGGGGCTGCCAGGCGGTGCGCGCAAGCAGGCACCGCCAGGGCGACTGTGCTCGCAGGGGCCCCGGAGCATCAGGGGCCGCCGCCATGCCCCATGATGCTCACCCATGCTCGCCTGTCGTCGAAACCACCTGGGCCGTCTAGTTGCCGGCTGTGTCGCTACCCTGCCCCTGCTCCCGGCCCCTGGTTCCGGGCCCCTTTCCCTCTTGCCCGCAGCTACGTGGACTCGTCGCTCGCCTGCGACTTTCCCGTTAGCCAGGGCTGCGTGGAGGAGGTGGGCGCAGAGCGCTGCGTGGCGGACGAGCTGGTGCGCAGGTGGGCGGCTGGGCTGGGGGGCTGGAGGGGCTGGGTGGGGCTGGAGGGGCTGGGTGGGGAGCAGGCACGGCTGCAGGATGGACCGCGCCCATGCGCTGCAGCCGTCGATTGTAAATGCCCGGGCGGTTGTGGTGGGAGGGGCGCGCAGGACTGCACCCGGCGATGGCGGCACGGCGGACGCGGGCACAGCAGCGAGCGCACCGAGCGGAGGCAGAGGAGCGTCGACGCGGCTGGCGCTGGGCCTCGGCCTTGGCCTGGGCGTGCCAGGTGGGGTCGCTGCGACGGCGGGACAGGGAGCGAGGGTCGGGGCAGGGGTCAAACATGCGGTCTTGGATAGTCGGTGCCCAAAGATGTGCCGGCTATCCCTGGTCGCAGCGCTGCTTCTGCTCCTGGCGGCCGCCGCTGGCTTCGCTCTGGCGCGAAGGCGGCGTCGACGGCGCGCCGCGATCGGCTGGCGCGGGAGCATTAGCAGCAGCAGCAGCAGCACTGGCGGCGGCGGCGGGGATGGCCGCCGCAGCAGCAAGGCTCCCGGTGCCGAGGCACGTGGCTCTTACGAGGAGAACCCTGACCAGGATCTGGGGCCGCTCAGGTCAGCCAGCTGCAGCTGACTCGCAAGCATGTGTTTCCAGGTCGCATGCGTTGCGGCAATGCCGACTTGCAGCGTATGCTCAAGGATCGAACCTTGCTTTCCCATATCAATGCCCGTGCGCCACCACTGCCTGTGCGCCCCCACTCAACACAGCTCTGGCGGGCCTGCAGCAGCGGCGCTCGCGCCGGCGTCGCCGCACGCCAGCTGCAGCGCCAGCGCCAGCGGCAGCGGCGCCGCAGGACGCGCGCCGCTGCCGGCCCTGCCGCTGCTCCCAGGCGAAGCGACGGGGCCGGCCTTGGGCTTAGGAGCTCTCAGCCAGGCCCCACACTCGTCCGGCCGCGGCGCCGCCGCCCAGGCACGCGTGACCTCGGAGGAGTTTGCTGACTTCCTGGCTCGGGGTGGGTGAATGTGCGAAGGCACGAGGCCTACAGGGGAAGCCAGCCCCATAGCCAAGCCCCTTCTGGCCCTTCAGGGGCTCACGGCCCTGCTTGCTGCCCAGCGCAACGGCCCACCGCCGCGCATGGGTGATGCTGACCTGTCCTTCACCGGCCCAACCGCCATGCTCGGTCCCTGCGCCCCCTGCAGGCGAGCCCGCTCGGGTGGAGGCGCTGCGGCGGCAGCTGGCGGGCA
>BDDC01001832.1:8488-19601 GCA_001662425.1 Chlamydomonas sphaeroides | reverse complement strand
GGGGGCGAGGGGGGGGGGGGAGGCGGGCTGGGCGGTGATGGTGCTGATGGGGGTTCCGGAGGGGTTGAAGGAGCCGGCGGCGGGGGACTGGGTGGAGAAGGAGGTGCGGGTGGAGGAGGCTTTGGTGGCTTGGGGGGGCTTGGTGGCTTGGGTGGGCTGGGCGGCTTGGGGGGTGATGGAGGCGACGGCGGGGGCTGGGGCGGCCTAGGCGGTAAGGGGGGCGCTGGTGGGGGCTGGGGTGAGCTGGGGGGTGACGACAGCGGGCTGGGGCTCGGAGGGTTGGGTGCTGCAGTGTTCGGAGTTGGTAATTGTGGAGGGCTGGGCGGCGGTGGTGCTGGAGGAGAGGGTTGTGGTGGCGGCGTTGGCTCGGGCGGCTGCGGTGGGCTGGGCTCTGAAGGAGAAAGCGGCGGCGGAGGAGTAGGGGGCTGTGGCGGCGAGGGTGGAGATGGAGGGCTGGGTTCAGGAGGGGGCGACGGGGGTGGTGGCGGTGCAGGGGGAGAGGGCGGTGGCCGGGGAGGGCTTGGCTTGGGGTTGGGGGGAGGCCTGGGTGGTGACGGTGGCTTCGGGTTGGGCGGTGGGTTGGGCGGCTTAGGGGGGCTGGGCGCTGGAGGAGGAGAGGGCGGAAGTGGTGGGCTGGGCGGTGGCGGCGCAGGGGGGTGTGGGCTTGGCGGCAGAGGGGGCGGCGAGGGTGGCAGCGCATAGCCGTACTGTCCCAGGTACCCGGGGGTGGTGGGAGTGCAGATTGTGGCGTTGCTGGGGGCGACACCCGGCAGCAGCGTGGACGTCAGCCTTGCTGCGGAGGGAGGAGCAAGGTAGAGGGATAGGTTCTCGTTGCTTGGTTGCGGAGGATACGTGTGGCGAACATGTATTTCACCCCCGCATGACTGACGCGGGCGGGAGGGGGCCACGCACGGAAAGGCAAATGCTGTGGTCTGCGCTGCTGCAGACATGTACTTGACCCTGCGCACCCGTGCTCAAGCTATGCTGCAACCGCACGCAGCCTCCTTGGCATACTCACGTATCCCATCCACGTATGCCCTTAGCGTGGCAGTGGTCAGCAGCGGCCGCACAGTCGTGTCGCGGGCCCGGACGCAGACGTAGTAGTTCGTGGCCTCGGGTCCGGACATGGGCGGCCGGTCGTATGGCCACACCACCTCCTCGGACGCGGCGGCCAGGGGCTTGGAAAATAGATCATCTCCGCTGTGGCGGCCGCCGCCGGTGGTGGGCGTGCCGGAGGTGATAGAAAAGGTCTGGCCATTGAAGGTCCAGGTCACCACAATGTCGAGCGCACCGAAGTTGTCGAAGTCGAGGCCTGGCAGCAGGGGGCATGCGGCGATGCAGGCAGGCACAGGGCAACACACAAGTGCGTGATGCCGCTGCTGGTATGCGCGCGCCCTGTTTGCTCTGCCCCTAGCCCATCACGCCCTGTTTGCTGTGCCCCCCGCCCCTCGCGCCCTGTCGCCTACCCGCGAACACGGCGGGGCACGAGCTGGCGGGGGCGTCCGGGTACGTGAACTGGCAGCCACGGGTGGAGAGCCGTGTGCCTCGCTCGCCGTTGGGGCCGCGGCAGGTGTGGTCCTGGAAGTTAGGCAGCATGTGGTATTGTGTGATGTGTTCACAACAATAAAGGGCTGGACTTTGCGGCATGATATGGATCAGTGACCTCTGGAGCACCTACCAGGAATCCGTCGCCATCGCAGTCCAAGGATTGCGTCAGGAAGCCGGGGCCGTTGCACCAGGCGGCAGCGGGACGGGGGCAGTCTGCACGGCAGAGGTGAGGGGGGACGGGGACAAAGCGGGCTGGGGCATAGAGACTGGGGCCTCACTGCCTCGACCAGGACCCAGCCACAGCCGTGTCGCTGCAAGCGCCGGCACAGTCTGATATCCTAGGTGTCAGCACCGCTGCTTACCTCTGCGTGTGGACCAGACCTCGAGGCCGTCCCGGTTGAGCAGTGCGGCCACGCCCTCATCAAGGACCGCCAGGCTGTAGGGTCCATTGGCGGCACCACCCAGTGTGGGCTCCCACTTGCCCGCCACATCGGTTTGACGGGTGTCCGAGCCGCTGGGGTTGTTGATCACCCATGTGCCATTGGCTAGCACGACCAGGCTGCGGCCGGAGCCGCTGGTGCCTGAGGACCAGACCTTGGAGCCCAGGGCCGTGCTGCCTGCCGCTGTCTGGTACAAGGCCAGTTCACCAGCGGCGTGCATAACGAGCACCCAGCGCCGGCTTGGGCTGTAGAGCCGGTCGCAAGGCCAGGCGTCGCTGATTGCGGCTGCAGCGCTGGCGTAGAGGCCGCACGCGGTGGAGGGGTCGGCCGGGCAACTGGTGACTGTAATGGGGCAGATCCCACTCGTGTTGCTCGCACTCAGGAGAGGCGACATTGCATCTGCGCAGGTGTGGGAAACAAGGGCAAAGAGAGGGAGACACAGCACCATCATTATGGCCGGCGCGGCGTGGCAGTCGGTTGGCAGAACGAAGGAATGCTCACAGATGGTGGGCGTGTCGGGTGGCTGCTGTTAGTTTCGTGTCCCATTCGGGCCCCGCGGGTCTGTCAGCCGCAGCTGCTGATCTGCGGTATCGTTTGTGATTAGTTGCAGCATACTAACAGCCTCTTGGTGTGCATTCAATTGCTGCGGGTCGTTGCAGCACGATGTACCTCGTTATCCCCGCTCGCTACAATGCACGTTTCCTAAAAAAGCTAATGACCGTATGCCAAAGCCTGATGCCGACCACGCAGCATAGCTATTCACAATCGCGGCGCGTCTCGCGCCGGCGCTGCTGCCCAGCCTGGTGTACACGTGACACGGTGTCGCTGCATTCTGGCGGCCGAGTAGCCAGCGCAGCGCATGCGGCAGGGAGATTGACGGTCACCGCGGCAGCCGCCAAACTGATGGAGCTCCTGAACTTGAAGGGTATCGCTCGGCCCCTGCCATGCGCGAGTAGGCCCCTGCCAAGGTGCTGCATCTCTGGTGGCTGGTGCGGACGGTGCTAGATAGAGGGGCCAGCTGTGGCTTTGAAGTACCAACCCGACTCCAACCCGAAGGGTGCCTCTTTCCCGTTCCCTCAGCACACAAATAATGCCAACACGCAATCACGTGCACGATTGGCGACCCACACCAGCGCAGTAGGACGGCTAGCTCAAAGCCATGCGGTCGTGGGTGAGTGCTGCGGCGGAATAGCAGCAGTCACGTGCATGCCACTCAATGGCGATTTGCATGCATGGTTGGAGTGTCTTCAATGCAGTCCTGCCCCCTGCCAGCTCAAGCTCGGCTGCCTTGTTTTCCTTCCGTGCCACAGCAGGGCCTACAGGGCATGCAATGCAAACACTCCAGCACTACTGGTTGCTAGGCATGCACGGTGGCATGGTTTCTGTACCCCTGCAGCAGAGCAGACTCCTCTCCTGGATGCCCATGCACAACCAATGGCCCCATCCTTTATTCTTTCACCGAGCCCAGGCCATTGCTACTTCTTGACTGGTACATGGGCTAGGGCTGACAGGCGGATTGATAACCGTTGTGGAGTGGCAGTTTGGTGTGTCAAGGAGTTGGCTGAATGGCAGCTGACTTCTGTAAAGATGATGTGATGTGTTGGATAGTGCATGTAAGCTACAATAGCACGGTAGCAGACGAAGTGCATGGATAGGTGTACATGCATAGAGGTTCAGCATGCCGCCAACTTGGTAACTTGCACTTTAGGCAAGGTGCAAGCACCCACCTTGCTGACATGATTCCCCTAATATGGTCCCCACACAACGAACTCCTCCCCAGCAAAGTCACAGCTGCCTTACCTTGGAATGCCATTGGGCAGGCGCTGCCTGCCGCAGTAGTGCTGCAGTCACGGGAGCTGAGCACAGACTGACGTTGGGGTGCTGTGCACACGAAGTCAAGTGCGCCAGCACCATCGCAGTCCAGCAGACGGAGGTTGGTGTCCGGACACCAGGAGTTGTCAGGCGTGGGGCAGGCTGCAGATGCGGGATCAGGAAGAAACGGAACTGGCGTTAGGGGTTGCTTGACGGCGAGCAAGGCATGGTGGGCAGGCTGGGAGGGCGTGAGTGCAGGTGACCCTTGGAGCAGTGTTGATCCTAAAACGCTTGCTAGTCAGCACATGCTAGGCACACCCACCATCAGCAAGCTCGGTGGGGCACAGGGCTGCCGGCGCCCAGGGCCATCCCGTGCTGGCGGGGTCCGTGGAGCAGCCCTTGCTGCTGAGCACCACGCCACGGCGGCCGGTGCTGGCCTCCTCGCACACCAGGTCGAGGGAGCCGCTGCCGTCGCAGTCCGCCGCCAGCAGGGTGCCATTGGCGCACCAGGTGCTGCCGGCGGGCAGGGCGCAGCCTGCGGCCAGGGCCATGGCAATGTATGTCAAGGGGGGCTGTGTTCGAAGCTAGGGCATGGCGAACCCAGACGCTGCATTGCGTTGCGGCTTCCTGTGGCTGGCCAAGTTCGTGTTGTTGTGCCACCAGGCTGCTAGGCCGCACCTGCCCTTGACGACCAAGCCTCCACGCCGTGCCGGTTCAGTAGGGACACGACACCACCCGTGCCATCCTCTGCCACAACAAGTCGGAAGGGCGCGTTGCCACTGCCTCCATTGCGTGTGTAGGTCGTGCCGATGTCCCGGCTCGTCAGCTGGGCCCCTCCGGTGGGGTGCGTGAGGCGCCAGGTACCGTCCTCAATCAGGACCAGGCTGCGGCCGGGCCCGGTGCCGGCGGTGTTGGACGACCACAGCTTGGCGCCGCGCACGGTGCCGCCCGAGGAGGCTGTGTAGAGTGCCAGGTCGCCGTCGCCCTGCAGCACCAGCATGCGGGCCATGCCGGGGCTGTACAGGCGCTCGCACTGGGGAGGGAAAGGAGGGCGGGGCAGCCGGCTCATCAAGGAATGTGCACTGCAATGGCTGTGCACTGGAGACCCCCATCCCTGCAAGTCAGCGGTTCCTGCCTAGCCTGGCCAGCACCTAAGTACAGCCGCCACCCACCGGCCAGCTGTCAGACTTGGTGTCGTTGGGGCTCGCGTAGAGCCCGCAAGAGGTGGAGCCCAGGCGCGGGCACGAGCTGACGCTGGCCTCGCAGGTGATGCCGCCGCCAATGGCCAGCTGGGGCCACAGGTCTGCGTGCGTGCAAGGGGGCGTGGCAGGAGCCCAATGGCACAACCGGACGGCACAGCCTGGATCGTTGCAGCAGGCAGGGATTCCTGCTGAGGTCCGCTGGCGATCAACACGCTATGGAACCCAGGCTTAGAGGGGGCGGCTCCATTTGTTTGGCGCCTGAGGTGTAAGCAATGACAGACAGAGCGGCCCACCCACTAATTATGCACAGCCACAACCCAAACTGCCGCGTGCCACTCCAAGCCCATGACCCTAGCTACCTTGGCCGTTGGCGGTCAGGTGTGTGAAGCACATGTGTGCAGGCGCGTGCGGCCAGCCCGTGAGGTAGTCCTGGATGGAGCACTGCCGGGAGCTGCGGGCATGTGGCGCGGTGTCACGGGCAGGTTGAAGACGAGGGGGCTTGCCCAGATGCCCAAGGGCCCACATGAGAAGTCTCGCGTGCCAAGTGGAGCCAGAACAGCCACTGCGCGCCTCACCTCAACTGCACCGCGCGGCGGCCATCCGGCATCTCGCACACGTGGTCCACAGAGCCCTCCTGGTCGCACTCCAGCGCCCGCAGCACCCCCGGAGCAGGGCACCAAGAGCTGGGCGGCCGCACGCAGACTGCGCGAGGAGGAAGGGGGCAGCATGCATTGCATTGCAGTCGTTTGACGTGGCCTGGACCAAGCCATGCCATTGCATCCCAGCATGCATGCATACGGCGGTGAACATCATGACGGAGGTCGCAGACGCTATCGAGAGGTGCCCCAAGCAAGCCCTTCAACCTCACCATCTTCGAAGTGCGCGGGACACAGGCTGGCGGGCGCCACCGGCCAGCCCGTGTTGATGGGATCCGGCGAGCAGCCCCGCGAGCTGCGAGGTGGACAAAGCAGAAGAGCATCGCGTCGAGGCTCAAATGCAAGTGCAATTCAGTCGGCATTAGTTCCTGCCCCCAGGCTATGTCGAATGCGCTGCCGCCTCACCTCAGAACCGCGCCCCGTAGGCCCAGGGCTCTGTCCTCGCAGATCAGGTCGTATGACCGGTGGGCGTCGCAGTCCACTCGGCGGATGGTGGCTGCAGCAGCGATGCATGCGACATCTTAGCCACTGCCGTGTCAGGGCATGCAGCAAGACTACACAAACCAGTGCCGCAGACTCACCGTTGCACCAGCCGGCGGGTGGGTTGCAGGTCGACCGGCTGCTCCATGCCTCCTGGCCGTAGCGGTTCACAACGGCAAGCTCGCCCTCGTCACGGATGAGCATTCGGAAGGGGCCGTTGACAACGCCTCCGTGCTCGGGGTTGGTTGTGCCGGTCGAGCTGCGGATAAGGATTTGCCATACATGACCGTCAATTGTGGTGATTGTATGACCATTGCAAGGTGGCTCTCACGCACAGCTCTATAACATGGCTAACCTGGAAAGGACCTGAGCCGCGCCGGGCAGGCCGCCCGCCGCTGCCACGGCCGTCAGCACCCATGTGCCGTTCGGCTGCAGCAGCAGCGCACGGCCAGGGCCCGGATAGCCTCCGGCCGCCGGGTCTCCCGTTGTCCACAGCGGATCGCCCAGCCTCAGCCACCAGGAGCCGTTGGAGGGTGTGCGATGCAGCGAAAGCACGCCATCACGCTGCAGCGTCAGCACATAGCGGTTGGTGCCGTTGGCGGGGGAGAAGAGCCTGGGAGCGAGGGGACGGACACGCATACATTGGCACGATGGCGGAGGGATGGCGCGAGACGGCCCCCGATGGCCTCTTATGATGCCCATCAGAGAGCTTGTGCGTACACCCGCGGACCTGTCGCAAACGTGCAGCATGCTCGCTGCACCCGCAAGAGCAGCCACGCACTCAGTCACGTACCTGTCGCAGACGTGCAGCATGCTCGCTGCGTCGGCCGCAGGGCCCGGGTAGAGGCCGCAGGGCGTGGCGTCGGGAGCTGGGCAGCCCGAGGTCACGGCCTGGCACTGCGTGGTAGAGTCCGCCACCAGCTGCTGTGTGGTGGCGTCTGCAGATCATGCAACCGATTAAATAAGGAGGACGGGCAACAAATACGAGGCGTTGAGCGGCGACCAACCACAGCGCGCATGTCGACGAGGCAGCTGCGAGCACACGGTACAGCACCGCTGCACACGCACTTACCTCCAGCAAAGATGCGAGGGCATGAGCTTGCTGGTGCGAATGGAGCACCGGTCTGGGCCGTGTCACAGCTCCTGTGTGCCAGAGGGCAAGCGTGGGAACATGGCACGAGACAGTGGAGGAGGGCCATTCCTAGGCTATGGGTAAGCACCCTAGAACATGGGTCACAGCACCAAAATGCAAGCACGCATGCCGTTGCGCAGCGGATGCTGGCCTTCGCCACGCACCTGGCGCTGCTCACGGCCCAGCGGATGCCGGCGGCGCTGTTCTCACATACCCAGTCCAGCGCCTGCGATGCAATGCAGTCAGGATACGGCGGAGTGGCGGTGCAGCGTTAGCACGCCAGCACCCCGGGCAGCATGGCTGGCTATGGCGCTGGCAACGGATGGAGGTGCCATGCGCCACCACATTCTTTGTCGCGCCAAGCACACGACACACAGCACACGAGCACGCAAGCAAGCATGTGGCCGCCGCCGTGGGCATGCCTTCCTCACCCCTTCGTCGCCGCAGTCCACCAGGCGCAGCACGGCAGGGTCGGGGCAGAGCGAGGTCGGGCGGGCGCAGGCTGCGGCCGGCGGGCGGGGAACAGAGGTTCATCGCGCATGACACCACGGCCGCTGAGCAACAGTGAGCAAGCAGCCTTACACCACATGCCGCAGCGCAATTAATCCCAGCCTCCGCGTGACTGGTTGCGCGCATTAGGAACTTGCTAGAAGAGGACTACGCATCTTGAGCACAAGATGCAAAACCCTCTCTCATCCCTCACTTCTAGTCAGCTCTACTCACCGGGTGCAAAGAAGTTCCGGCACTTGCTGCTCGTGGGCGCGCAAGGGAGGATCGTTTTGTAAGCTCAGGTCGCCAACGTGCAGGTCAAGTTTATCACAGGCCGCAGGTCTCAGCGAGGGCACATGGCGGTGTCGAGGACAAGCATGGTAGGCTCACAGCTAGCTCCAGTGACCGAGCAAAAACGCCCACCTAGCATCGGCGAAGGGCAGGCCCGTTGCAGCGTCGGTGCTGTTGCACCCTCCGGTGCTGCTCACAACAGGGTCGTGGGGGCAGCGGGCGGGCGGTCATTCAAGACACCTCCAATCGCTCTTGGAGTGGGGCCGCTGCCGCGTAGCTGGGTGCGGGATAGCAGCACGCACGTGCTACAAAGAGATCTTGCTGTACGCGCAGCGGCCCCCGCATAAACCAACGTCGGCTGCGTACACACCTGGTTATGGCGCCCCGCCTGCCGTCTGGGTAGAAGCACACTACGTCGGACCTGGAGCGAGCGTGCGTGTGGGCGACAACAGCATGGGTGTCGGCCACGCAGTAAGAAGCCCATGGTGCGGAGACCCGGGCAGCAAAGCGCAACACGGCAGGACGTGGGATCGCAGTCCTCACAAGCTGTCACCGTCGCAGTTGGCGGTGGTGACGACCGTTCCTACAAGGGCGAGAGGGCAGTGTGCGTTGGCGCGCTGGCACTTTACGGGGTTCACCGCTGGCCACATGCTTCCTACCGCCGGCCTGGGCCCGTCGGACCGGGCTTGGCAGCCACAGCTGTGCGTGCCACCACGCTGACACGCTCGGCCCACCACGTCCTCACCGGATGGACACCAGGTGTCCGGGCGCTGGCAGTGAGTTGTGACGCTCAGCGGCGGGGAGACATAGGGCGCTAGGGCTGTGGGCGGTGTGTTCAGCAGCATGGATGGCGCACAGAGCGTCAGCGCAGGGCTTCTCATTACCCGCCGCACTGCATGCGGGTCCCCTGCCTGTGCTCCTGCCCCATCGGGCGCCGGCGCTGACGGATGTGGCACTCACTGTTCGGCAGCTGCCTGGGGCACAGCCAGTAGGAGGCCCATGGGAACCCCGTGTCAACGTCCGCCGTGCTGCAGCCCCGCGACCTGAGAGGGATGGCGGGCGCAGACACCGCTGTGAAAACTTTTGTTGGTACGATCAGCGCAGTCTCGTGTGGCATCAGCGAGCTTGTGCTGGTGGATGCCGCACGCCTAGCCACAAGCAGTGCTTAGCCCGGTGGCTGGAGGTGCGGCGGTACCAAAAGCAGCCATACGACACTCACGACATGATGACGTGCCGACGGCCTCTGGCATTGTCGATGCAGACCCTGTCGTTGCGGGACACCAAAGGGCAGCGCCACGCCTCGAGCCATTAACCCGTGCATCCCGTCACTCAAGGCCAGCCTGCCCGTTGCGCTGGTCTCCCATCCATTGCCCTCATGTCCCGATGAGGCCTTAAGTCTGCATGCTCCCTCCACAGATCTCCAATGGCATGGCCCCCACATATGGTACGGCGCTACGGCCCGCACTGGGATGCGTATGCCGGACCCCAAGACGGCGCCCCCTTACTGGTCAAGGATGTTGTCTCTGCGACGGGGGGGGAGGGGCCAGGAGGGCGGCGCTGTTGGTGCCAACACGGGATCCGGTTGGTGCTGCGCTGTGAACGCTGCGATTGAGCAAGCAGCTATAGCGCACAGCCGCACTGGGCTGGCTGGGCCCTCTACGTCAGCAAGCCACGGTAGAGTAGGCCGTCGGAGCACTGGCAGTGCATGCCGCGACAGCCTCTGGCCAGCCGCCCGCTACAATCTGAACACTTGCCCGTCACAGTCGACCTTTTGTACCGCGCCTCCCAGGCAGAAGGTACGCGGCACCTCACACTCTGCATACGGCCAGCGCGATCACCGCAGGGCCGGCACATCAGTTCAGCCGCCGTTGCGGCAGGCAGCATGTTGCAGGGAGATACCGGCTCTGTAAATCTGTTCTACTTCAACCGGCAGCTTGAGCTGCGACAACTACCTCGCTTAAAGGACACAACACTGCGAGGATGCGTTCCGACCCCTGCTTCTATCTATCGGCCTTCACCATAGCACACAGCTCGACACCTATGCGGTTCCTCACCGGCTGGTGGTGCAAGCGCGGGGCACGTCCTGCGGGCAGGGGGCACATGAAGTCAGCACCGGTGTCGGGTCTCGGCGCATGCTTCGCCATTTCCCTGCGACTTCATGACTCGCACGTGGCTGGCCCGCAGCTGTGTAAGGTTGGCCTTTACCCCGTGGGAATGGGAGTGGGAGAGCGAGTGGGAGCTCACTCACTGGCTGCCGCACACGTCCCTATTGCCGACGCCACACCAGTTCGCAGGCGCTGCTCCGCAGGCTGCGGGCAGACAGAGGCCACCACGTCGCCATGCATGTCATGACGCATGCTGCGAGCTAGGCATACGGATACTGTATGTAGGTAAAAGAATTGTTATCGCACCCACATGACCGCGTTGTGTGCAGCCGTGCGATGCAGCCTGCGCAACATTCCTAATCCCCATACAATGCATGCAATGCACTCACGCTCAGCGGTGGTCCATATCACCGTGCCGAGACTACATTTGGGCAGCGCAGGGGGCATGCATGCAATTTAGCAGCCGTAGCTACTTTAGATTGTGCAGTGATGTGCGGTACCCTTGCATTGCGAGCTGCCAGGGAAGCCGCTGGCACATCCCAATGATCACACCGGTTGTACAGGTTGAGCACGCCGTCATCGGTGAGCATCAGCTTGAAGGGCCCAAAGTCTTGGCCCCGTTCAACAAACTGGATCCAGAAGCCATTTTGTTCAGAGCTGTGGTTGTATTGGGGCAGGGGCATATGTAAAGCGCGTGTCTAGTGTTTCAATTATAACCGCATGCCACCCGTGCATGCTTTCATGCTGGCATGAGGCCACATAATCGATCCTCATATCAGTAGCATGAAGTTGGCTATGTTTGTGTCCGCTCACCCGCCCGCGTATTGGTTACCATCGGCATCCGTACGCTGTGCGCAGCATGTGTGGCATGGGCCGGGCAAGAGAGCAGGTGAGAGGTCAGGCCAGCGGTCAGGTGAGAGGTTGAGTCAGCTCGGCTCAGAGCATCCCCTCAAATAAG
>BDDC01001830.1:0-18397 GCA_001662425.1 Chlamydomonas sphaeroides | reverse complement strand
GGCGGGGGCGGCGGGGGCGGCGGGGGCGGCGGCGGCGGCGGCGGCGAAGGCAGAGACAGCGGTGGTGCTGGCGGCGGCGGTGGCGGCGGCAGCGGTGGGAGCGGCGGTGATGGCGGTGGCGGTGGCAGCGGCAGGGCTGGTTGTGGCGGCGGTGGCGGTGGCGGTGGCGGCCGCGGTGGCGGTGGAGCAGGGGGCAGAGGCTCCGGCCTGCAGCACGCCGCCGCATCCGCGGCCAGCAGCCTCCGCCGCCGCCAGGTGGCGGGCGGCGGGAGGCCTGGGCCCCCGGCACCGCCAGCGGCGCTAGCCCTCAGCACCCAGGCCGGGGCTCGGGCCATGGGGTGCGGATGCTTGGCAGCCGACAGCTCTGAGGCGGCGCTGCGCCGCTGCAGCAGCGCCCGCAGCAGCTCGAGCCGCAGCAGTCCACAGCACGCCGCAGCACGCCGCATTATCGGCAGCAGCTGCAGTCCCAGGAGAGCTGTGAGGGCGATCCACCAGCCGCAACACCGGACCACTGGCAGCGGCTCAATGCCGCACGCCTTTGGGGCCGCGGCCACGGCGACTAGATAAGGAGGTGGCGCGCGGGGAAGGCAGGAGAAGCAGGCGGCGTCAGGAGCGTGTTGGTGTGTGCAGATAGCCGGTGCGATTGGGAAATCGCAAGCAAGCTGCTGTGGCACGGGCTGTAGTGCGACTGCTGGAGATGGGGACATGGCTCGTGTGTCTGCCAAGGATCGACGGATCGATGCTAAAAAGAGAGGCGCACAATTGTGTACTACGGGCTTACTGCACACTTTGATTGTATCGGCACTATGAGCACTATCTTACGAGCACTACGAGCTGGTGGCCGCTTGGGGTACAGGAGTTGGTCGTAATGGCAGCTCATGTACGGCAGCGCACTGGTCCAGGCAGTGGCTATTGAAGCTATACGTAGAAGGAGGCCCCAGTCAAGCAGCTTGCAGGTTAGAGTCTCAAATCAGTCCCTGGTCGCTCCCTAGTATTTCTGTTGCAGCTTGTGGCGGGCGCGTGGCGAAGGGGGCAACGAGGGTCGCGGGTTCGTGGCAGGAATCGCACCTTCGACGCCGAACTGCGCGACAGCGCCACGTAAAAGCATGACGGCAGCAAATGCGGTCGTTATGCGTCCGCCAAGTCGGCGAAGCCACAAGCCGGCGGGCTGCGGCTGGCGCGGAGTCCACGGCGGCATCCCTACGCCTCTCAATTTATCGCTTGTGCACATATGGTACTCCCTCTGCATGTCCTTGAGCATGTCTTCATAGAAGGTGGTTGAGAGGACATTGGGGTTTGAGCTCAGACTGTTATTGCAGCCGCGTGGACATTCGAAAGCAAGTGCAGTACGTAGTGACAACGCATGTATCATGTTGCCCACATCAAAGAAATGACGAATCAGCCCGTACGGCACGGGGCTGCAAGCCTTGTGACAGCCGTGCATATAGCGATACACAAGCAATCACACGCTAGTGGCCGGATAGCATAAGCGGCGACTGGAATGGAACGCACTAGTATCCTGAACAGCACCTGTCCCAGGCGTGTCCGGTCCCCGTCGCCATCCTGTCGCCATCGGCAACCCCTTCGGGTCCAGGCAGCTGCCGGTACTCGGCGCTTGCATTTCAGGCCGGTTTTCTTGGTCGCGTGAGAGCCGGATACCGTGCTGCCTTCGCATAGTTTCGCTTTCTTCAGGCACGCATAGGCCTTATGTCGGTTGGGGCCGCAACGCAACGAGCCGCGCAGCGTCGCCGCCCCCATCTCTTTGGGACGTCGGCCGGCGCCTAAACCCGGCGCCTAACCCACAATCAAACCTATCCCAGCTGCGCATTGGTGCATGGCTTGCCCCAAAAGAGGCCAACTTGACCAGGCACACCGTCGGTCATTATGCGGTCATCGCTGGGACTATTTGAGGGGTCTCGGGCACACCGCCCTCCGTGCTTTCACCCCACGGGCCAGACATAGCCGACGCCGACCGAACTGTCTGAACCGGCAGGACCATATCTCCTAACGCACGCCACCGCTGCTGCCGCTCTATCTAGCTGTGTCGCGGCCGCTTGCGGCGGCCGCTATCATCCCCTCCGCCTCCGCCGCCCGGCGCATCGCCGCCCGGCGCAACGCCGCCCGGCCCATCGCCGCCGCCAGAGGCAGATCATGGTGCGAGCACTGGACACATGGCCGTACCACACGCTGAAGTGTTCAGGGGGCGGCCACTCATAAATTGGAACAGCGGGGCGGAGCGGATGTCGGTGCTCGTGCCCCTTACAGCCCCTTACTGTAAGGGGCGAGCCACTCCCGACCCTCTTCGGATTACTTGACATGGTAACTTCATTGGATACATGCGCAATGACGTTGATCGCCGTTACAACGCCTGCAGATTGGCAGTTGCCTCGTCGCCGTCGCTGCTCAGGCAGCAAACATGCAACTGACCTCTGGAGGCCCCTACGACAGGTGCGTGACATGTGGGCCCTCTCCACGAGGGGCCCCACCTGACCACTCACTTTGGACAGCAAAGTAGCCCTGGATTGCACTAGACCCCCGCCTCACGGAGCCGCGCAGGCTGCTGCCAGGGGTGGAAAGGCAGCGGGGCAGCCGCCGGCGCGCGGCGCCGCGTCCGTCGCGGGCGGGCCCACCACCAACAGAGGCGGCCTGACGCAGGAGGCCCTCCTCGCCTGACCGACGTCTGCAGCAGCAGCAGCAGCGGCCGTCGTATGGTGCAGCTCGCACCAGAGGCCCGGAGAAAATGTATGTTGTGTACACATATCACCATGTTATGCTTCGGAGGATGTGTACATGCCGGCGGCCCTCGTGGCACCTCATCAACATGATGGTTGGTGGCTTAGCGCCCGATAGGAGGCCCTTGAAAGAGGCAGCGATCAACGGCCAGAGAAAATAAACCTCACTCGGGTTTGGCACGACGCAATCGGTGCGTTGCGGTCTGCATGCTTCTTGGGCGCCGCCGCGCGTCGTGTGCGTGCGTCCACCTGTTCGTGTGCCGGTCGGTTGGCGCGATAGGAGCCGAGCACCCCACGTGCATGTGACTGTTGAACCGAACTTCACGGTAGTACAAGTTTTGTACGGTTAGATGCGCTGGATGCGCCGCATGGTGCTTGCTCCGCCCATCACAGCCACATAGCCTCCCACCACGCATGCGTCAACGAATGATGGTGATTGTTATCTGCTGCTTCACAAGAAATTTAGATGGACTGAAGTGACGAGCGTCGCGAGCCTCGCCGATGGCCACCCCACTCGAGCAGAGCTCTAATATCAAGCAGCTTGGCCATGTGGACGTGATAGTCGCTGGCGCGGGTCCTGCCGGAATTCTCTCGGCAGCATCTCTACTTCGCGCCGGCTTCGACCTTCTTGTCCTAGATGAAGCTGCGACAGTCGGTGGATGGACTGCAAGTTGCAGCGGTGATCAAGTCGCTGGCGGTGAGGCCGGCCCGGCAATACAACGAAGAAGTTGAGCATGCATCAGCAGCACCGTTGGTTGAAGCACATACGATTAATGTGCGCTGCGCTGCAGGGCACCGGGACTGCCTCCAGCTACCGAGCGCGGCATTCCATACCACGTTGCCAGCCAGACCAACGGTGCGCCAGCCCGTGACTACTCCGATGCCGCTTATGCCGCTGCTGTTCGACCGCACCTACCACGTACCTGCAGCACCGCATGTGCCATGAGGCTGGCCACAGCTATCCAAATTGCGTCTCGACATGCACACTGTGCGACATTGAGCACACTGTGAAGTTCCAACCTCTCACCAACGGTCCGGTGACGTTGACGTAAGGGCGTCGAGCCGCGCTGTGAACTTGACCGTACCCTCGCTCGGCGTCCCCGAGAGTACGGCCCGCTTCAACACGTCCCTCGCTCCCCCACTTGAATGGTGCACATCCCCCATCCCCGCCCCGATCTCCCAGGTCCGCGACGCGCAGCTGCACCTCGCTTCTTTTGCGGCCGAGACCGGCGTCACCGATTGCGTCCGCCTCGGCTGCCGGCTGACGCACCTGACGCGCGACGGCCAGGGCCAGGACCTCCCGGGGCCGGCAGCAGGGCGCGGCGGGGGCCGCCACTGGCTCGTGGTGTTTGAGAATGTGGCCAGCGGCCGGCGCTACACTGCGTCCGCTGGCTGCGTCATCCTGGCTGTGGGGCACAAGCTGCCGCCGCTTGGAGGGCGCGAGGAGCTGCTGCGGGAGGTGGGCGGGTGCGATACCCCTGGATAGATGGAGTAGCGGGCTGCCGACACCATTGGGGCGACGGCCATCCTCATTGAGGGAGGCTTTCAAACCATGAGCAAGTGCAGCCAGCTAGCGGTACGGGTGCGCGCGGTGGCTTGCTTCGCATATGATAGACGGAACCTTCCATGATCGGTCGATCCGGATCCAGGTAGCTTGGCAGCAAGAAGCGGTGGTGGCAGCCCCTGTAGGCCCTGTTGCACTATCCCACATGTATGCCTCTGATGTGTGGCGCTGAGCGTCCATTGCTGCCGCTGCCTGCTGCCGCCCGTCGCCCCCAGGCCGGCCTGCCCAGCGCCTCCCGCTTGCTGCACGCCGCCTGCGCCACGCCAGCGGACATCGCCGGCGGTGGCGTTGCTGTGCTGGGGGACGGTGCGTGGGTGCTAGGTCGGTGCAGCTAGGTCTTTGGGCCAAGGACGCGATCGGCTGGGTGCCGTCGAATCACCTCATTTTCTGTCGGTATCCGTCTGCTGCGACTTCGTTGCATCCCTGACGGATGCTTCCTCTGTGCCCACGCCCGCGTGCAGGCGCTGCTGCGGTCGACTGCGCATCCGCCGCGGCCCTGCTGCGGTGCGGAGATGGCGTGCGGCTGCTGCTGCGGCCGCCCCCGGTGAGCAAGGACGGGGCAGCAAGGAGGAAAGTTATGGCGGTGCATTGCCGATCAGCAAGGGTCCTGACCCACGCCGCGCTTTCCTGTCACCCCTGACCCCTGCGATGCAGGCGCCTGCTGCTCAGTCCGACGGCGCCTGCCAGCAGCTGTCAACCACCACGGCCTTGTCCGGCGCCGCCCTGCTCGACCACGCCCGCCGCCGGGCGCTGCACGCCGCGCTGCAGCCCCACTACGCCGCTCCGCAGCCGGGTGCCGTACGGCGCGTGCTGTTGGCGCCCGCGAAGCGCCGCTTCTGGGCGCTCGTAGGAGGCAAGGCGGCGGCCGTGGTGGCGAAGAGGGGCGCCACCCTCCCGGCTGCTGGCACCGACGGCCCACCGCCAGATTTTGATGACGGCTCAGGCGGGGCCTTGCCGTCTTGCAGCGGCGGCACGGGGGTGGTGCTGTGGGCTCCAAGCCTGGCCGACCCCCGTGTGCTGCCCTTCCTCGACCCGGCGGTGCGGCGGGAGCTGCTGAGCTGCGCGGCGCCGGGGGCTGGCGATGGCAGCGATTGCGGTGGCAACGGCAGCAGCGGTGGCAGCGGCGGGCCACTGCTGTACCGGGGCGTGCTTCACCCTGGAGTCGAGGGCCTGGCGTTTGTGGGGTGGGAGGTGAGTGATCAGCATCCGGCCTGATGCCTTGGGTCCGAATCCTGCTGTGGACTGTCGTTGTCCTGTATACTGTTGGTGTGCGAGTTGAGCCCCTTGGTAGTATGCCTTGCTACTCCTTGCTCGAACTATGGTACGAACTACATCAATTGAATTGCCCTTGCTCATGCCGCCTACACCGCCGCCCGCAGGCCCACGCTGGTACCAGCCTCCTGCTGCTGCAGCTGCAGGCGCAGTGGCTGGCCGCCGTCCTGACCTCCGAGCTGCCCCTGCCGCCGCCGGCCGCCGTGCGTCAGGACCTGGCACGCCAGCGGCAATGGCGGGCCGACGCCCTGGCCAGCCCCCTCATGTCGTCCGGGGGTTCGCTGGCAGCCAAGGCCGAGCGACGTCACACTCAGCAGCTGCTGTCAGACCTGCAGGGGCAAGTGGCGCTTTGGCACCTGCCGCCGCCCATGCCCGCTTGGGACTTTGGTTCTGACGCCGACAGCAGCTCCCTCGCGCGCAAGCCCAAGCGCATCAGCACCGGCGGCAGCAGCGGCAGCGGCCTCTTTCACCGCCTTAGCTCCCGCCTACTGGGCCGGGACGGCATCCCAGAGCCATGGCCGCCGGCGAGTGGTTCCATGCCCACACTCCACACATGGGGGTTGGGGCGGGCGACATCGCCACCGCTGGCACCGTCCGCTGGCCGCCAGCCCGCCCGCGCCGACGGCCGGCGACCCAGCAGCGGCGGGCGGCTGGTGATGCAGGTCACGTCGCAGCCCCTCTCGCCGTATATCCGTGACAAGGTACGGCGAGCTACGACGACCTCCGTCCTTCTTTCGGACGAGTACGACACCGCTGGCGGCGAGCAGCTTCCCGCCAGCTGCCGGCCGTACCCCGGCCGGGGTGCAGCCGAATCCGACACGCCGTCGCCTGAAACCTCGCGCCGGCGGCCCGGCCGGCCCAAGCGGTGGAGTATCATGGGCCTGCCCTCGTTCTCCCACGCCTTCAGCCGGATCCACAGCAGCGGCAGCACCGACGGCAAGAGCCCGCTGCCCAGCCGCCGGAGGTCCGCTGCCGGCGGCGGCATCGGTGCTGATAGCTCGGGAGGGGCAGCAGCAGAGCTATCGGACAAACTGTATCGCATAGCTGGCTCGACCGGTGTCAGCATGTCAGCGCTGGCCGACTTGATGATCGACGACAACAGCACGAGCGCTCTGCCCCTTGGATGCTTTCTTGAAGGAGAGACCATTGACGACAGTGGCGAAGTGCTGGCGGCCGCGGCCACGGCCGTCGAGGCCACGCACGTGCCATCGACGCTCGTCCCGAGCAAGGCGGCGGGCATGCGACGTCAGTGGGAGACGGCTGGCACGCCGCCGCCACGGCCGGCGGCAGCGGCTGCCGGCGCCGCGGCAGAGCTGCCACAGCGGTCGTCGCTCACAGACCATGCCGATTTTGCGCCCGTTGCGGTTGGCGACAGAGCAGACACCGGGGGTAGCGACGCCTTGCGGTTTGTCGAGCTGTCGAGCCTGGAGGCGGCGGCGCTTGCGGCTTGCGGCGGCAGCCAAGACGTGACCTTTCCCGGCCCCGCCGGCCTGTCGCCAGCACCCACGAGCCTCGGACCGCCCTCCGCCCCCCCCATCGGCCAGGGGGCACCGCGCCGGTCGCTCTCATATGACGACGTCACGACAGCAGCCGCTGCTCGCGAGGTCGTTGGCGGCGGTGGCCCACTTGGGCGGCGGTCGAGCCCCAAGGACAGTCGATCTTCAGGCGGCATCCGCCCGGTCGCTCCGCTGCCTGCTGCCCGTGCCTTCACACGCTCGCCGATCGCGGCCCACACCATCGATGAGGAGTGGGAGCTTTCGATGGCGGACGCCGAAGGCTGGCAGCCACCCCAGTGGCGGCGCAAGCCCCGCCGCAGTCGGACCTCGTCCTGTCTATTCCCACGCATGGGATCGGCTGTACCGCCGCCGCCTGCTGCCTCTGACGCCGTTGCCGGTTCTGGTGGACCCCTGGCGCCGGCTCTGCCACCGGCGCGAGCGACCTCTACTGAGGGGCCGTCGCTGGCTGTGTCTCCGCGGTCCGTGGGCTTCCGGTGTCCGCCACAGCGCGCTGCCTCGCTACGCGCTGCCTTCGGGCGGAGCCTAGGCAGCCCCTCTGCCAGTTCCGTCGGCCAAGCTCCTGTCGTATCTGCCTTGAAGCCACACGCCGCCGCTGCCAGCCCCTCGTCGGCCGCCAACCCGTCCAGCCCGCTCCTGTCGCCCGGGCGGCCAGATCCCGGGCCCTTCGGGCGCAGAAGCTTCAGTGCTTCTGCCGTGTCCAAGCCGCGTGGCGTCATCGGCCGCAGCCAGACGCTCGGGCCTGGCCTCCTATATCAAGCCGCAGGCGCGGCCGCTATGCCCTACAGCCGCCGCCGCTTGGCCAGCCCTACGCCAGCGCCCGCCACTGCCGGGCCCCAGCCTATGCCGCTGCTGGCAAGCGTCGTTGGTGCACAGGGCAGTAGTCCGGCGCCCCAGCAAGTCAACTCCCCAGCCCTCCTACTCGTGCTGGGCTCTAATGGCGCAGGTCGCGGCGATGGCTCTGTGTCCACTGCCGAGCCCCAGCCGCTGGCCCCTCGCGGGTCGCTGCGAGACACCCAGCAAGCCAGCAGCGGCCCCACTACCACCACCACCTCGCAGCAGCGGTGGCAGGAGCAGCAGCGTCTGCTGGTGAGCTCGCTAGCGGCGCGCAGGGCAGCAGGGCAGGACGGCTCCGAGGTCGGGGGCAGCAGCGGCGGCGGCGGTGGCGGCGGCGAGGTGGCGCTCCTGCCGCGGTCACCACCGCTGAGCCCTGCTGCGGCGGTGCAGCGAATGGAGAGCGCGGCGCGGCAGCAGCGCCTGGTGGATCAGGTGGGCGCCGTGGGGGGCTGACCATGCGCGGAGGTGGTTGCTCGGACCTAGGAGCTGGCTGGGAGCTAGCGGGCTGCTGGGATCCTGCAGGCTGCGGGCTGCGTGGAGGAGGCGGTCGTGGCCTGCTGCTGCCTGACTTCAGGTCCCTCCCGCCCCTCCTACCTGCCGCCCTCCAGGTGGGCGGCTGGCTGAGGGACGCTCTGGCGGCTCGCTACGAGGAGGAGGCCGCTGAGCAGTACGCACGGGAGGCTTTGCCTCGGAAGAAATGAGGTGAGGCAAATGCAATGAGCGAGCAAAGCAAGAGAAGGAGAGGCGGCGCATGTCGTGTGTTTCGCCTGAGGTTGGCGGTGCGCGTAATCAGGCCCTTACCGCATAGTTCTAGTCTGGTTCTGTTGGCCGAATGGCTATTGCCGGCGTCCTTCATTCCTTGTTCTCGACGAGTACGATACTGGCGAGGAAAGCTCGGCGGCGTTCGATACGCGCGTGCTGCGGCCGCCCGGAATGCGGCGGCCGCCCGGCCGGGTGCCTAACGGCTCCGCGTCAAGGCGCTCCAGCAGGGCGTGGGGCCTTGCCGTGGCGTCGATGCCTTCCACAAATGTGCGTGGGCTGGTTCCCGAGAATTAGCGCTGCGCTGGGCTGCAGCAATGCTGCTGCGTGGTGGCGTCAGGTCAGTGTATGTGCCGCCGTTGCTTGCTTGGCGGCTCGTGCGGCCACAATGGGGGTGATGCTGCCGCTGGGTCTATCTGGTGCGGCAATCAGCTGCGTTGCGCTTCGGGCGGGTTGTGTGTCATGTTACATGGTGGCGCAGCTCGAAGGGTTTCGGGTTCTGGAGATGAAGAGCTCGAAGTCTCGGGCGTTTAGGTAAGGGCCTGAATGACCCAGGGGTCCGTGTGGGATGCTTTGGGCGGGTGGACGAGGGGATGCGCGCACCCTGCTCATAACGAAGCAGCAGTCTGGTGGCTGACAAGGCCGTTTAGTATGTGTTCCGTCTATCGTGCACCGCCCCATGGGCTGCGCTGTGCTTGGAGTCGGCGGGTTTGTCTCCTGCCGCGACTAGCCTTCCGCACGCCTGCGTGTGTACGGCGGCTGCCCGAGGGGTGCCGTCGTCTATTTCCCTTGCGCTGTGCCTCGTATGACTGGCACGCACGCTAGCGGCCCACGCATGCATATGCCAGCAGCGCACCCTGGAACGTGCGGCTGCCGCCTGTGTCCGTCCTTTTGTGGGCGCGAAGTACATAGGCGCGCGTGCGTTGCGTACTTGGTGCCGGCCCGCCTGCAGCCGGCGCTGCATTTGTCCCGCTGCGTAGCGTGTGGGGTGCGTTGGCTTTAGCTGCTGCTGCAACGCGTGTGCGGCTCGTCACTAGCGTACGTCCGTACGTACGTAGGCTTTGCGCGTGTGCTGCGGTGTTGGGCGGTCAACTTTCTGCGGCGGAGCACGGCAATGTGCTTGCGGCTGGGCTTTCTAGTTCGCCGGTGCAAACATGCACTACGCGCGCCTGCTGGGCCTGCTGGGCCGCACCGCCTGCGTATACATCGTGTGTTGAACCCGCCGCCCCATCCACTGGATGGGGCTTCGGACACCATGCATGCATACGTACGTGCATGTGCGTTTGCCTGCTAGGCACGCATGGCGAATAAACAAATGCGCCAGTATCAGCGAAGGCCTGCGCGTGGTGCGTTGCTGATCCAGCATAAACGCGGTTGGAGGCAGCAGGGGCCTATCCAACGGCATGAACCCAGCCGTGCGTTTCAGAGTTGGTGGGGCCGCCGTGGTGACATTGATGATGCCTGGCGGCGTGCGTAGCTGTGGCGCTTGGCGGCGTGGGTGTATGTGGTAAGGTGTGGCGTCTGGCTTGCGCAACTGTGGCGCATGCGGCGTGGGTGTGGTAAGGTGTGGCGTCTGGCGGCGTGGGTGCGGCGTCTGGCGAGGTGGGTGTGGCGTCTTCCGTCGGCGTGGGTATATACGGCGTCTGCTGGCGGTGTGGGCACATATGGCGTCTGCTGGCGGTGTGGGCACATATGGCGTCTGCTGGCGGTGTGGGCACATAAGGCGTCTGCTGGCGGCGTGGGCACATATGGCGTCTGCTGGCGGTGTGGGCACATATGGCGTCTGCTGGCGGTGTGGGCACATATGGCGTCTGCTGGCGGCGTGGGCACATATGGCGTCTGCTGGCGGCGTGGGTGGGTATGCGTGGACAGAAATACCCGCCACGATATGGTACGTAGCTGGCGGCTCGGTTTGGCTTGCTCGGAACCATTGTTGGGGGGTGGGTAGTCCAGTGCTGTTGCGCAACGCTGGCAGGGTACGGAGCGAGGGCCTGCGCGTGGTGCGTTGCTGCTCCAGCATAAACGCGGTTGGAGGCAGCAGGGGCCTATCCAACGGCAATAACCCAGCCGCGCGTGCGTCTCACGGCAGGTTCGCGCAGAGGGGCCCCTTATGAAACCGGTTTTGCTTTGCGGCGTAGGCGTGGCGTCTGCTGGCGCCGTGGGTGCGGCGTCTGGCGGCGTAGTTGCGGCGTCTGGTGGCGTAGTGCGGCGTCTGTCTGGCGGCGTGGGTGTGGCTTGGCATCGGCTGGCGGCGTGGGTGTGTATGACGTCTGGTGGCGTGGGTGGTTGCTCGCTCGTAACCTTTGGCTGGCTGGGGATGGGTCCGGTGCTGTTGCCGCAACACTGGCAGGCCGGCAGCTCGTGCGTGGGAGCATGCATGGGGCGGCTTGAGCGGGGTGCGCTGCCGGCATGAACCGAGCTCGGCGTGCGTGCGACACGAGCTAGCTAGCGCCTCGCTCGCTCGGTGAGCGCTTGCGGCCTACCTTCGAGGGAAGCGCTTGCATTGACGACGGGCTCAGTTGGCATGATGCCGCGCAAGGAAAAATGTGGGGATCGTGTCAAGTGAAGGCTCAAGTAGCTAGTGACGAAGATCGATTGATGAAGATGAGTGTTGAAGGCATAAGAAGGCACGAAGCCGGGCGGCTGCGTGCCCAACGCACGTGGTACCTGACGCCCTATGTGAGCGAGCCGAAGTTGGCCGAGCGTCCAAACCCTCGAGCGCTCATGCGCATCCTGACGCCGTTGTCATTGGGCTGCCTTGATGCAAAGGCGGCTAGCGGAGGACAGCGTCGGACATGCTGCCTGGCGCTGTCTGCTGGGCTGGCGGGAATGCAGGAGGGCGGCCATGTGCCGACCCGGGGTCCCAGGCCCATGGAGGGAAGTGTTGCCGTAAGATTCGTTGCCGCCTGCGCGCAGCCAGCCGCGGCACGACATGCCAGGTGCTGGCTGGCTGGCTGGCTGGGGGGGCTGGCGGGCTGCTGGGGCAGAGACGCGCTGGCCGATCAACACGATGTTCGAGGGACGTTGTTTGTGGTCAAATCGAGCAGCCGGGCGAGTTGTAATCTAGTAAGACGGTATGAGCGAGCGCCACCGCCGTCCTGCATGGGTTGGCTTCCAGTGATGGCAGCGCCCAGACCCTGGTAGGGCAGGGCTGCTGGGTCGCGTGGCTGACAGCTAGCTGGAGGGGCAGCGTTCTTTGCCTAGTGGCAGGTTGAAGACGGGGCAGTGGATGGCGGGGGCCGTTGCTTGTGGCCGGAATATTCCGATCAATCGGCCCCCGCCCCTTTCCCCGGCAGCTACTGGCGCGGCAGGCTGCCGGCGACGACGGACGACGGCAACTCCCTCCCCTTCGGCCTGGTTCGGCACGGCCCTCGCTCCCGCTTATGTATGTATGCATACAGCCGATCGTACGTTTGACGCAGTACATAGCATGTGAACATATATAGAATAAAAATAGGGCTACAGCGGGCTTGACCCGCCGTGATCTGAGGAGGTAGGGCGACCAGGGGGCCGGAGCCCTCTACGCGCCCTGTCCCCCGTAGCATGTGAGCAAGCTAAGCGGTCTGACCGCCACCGGCGCCACGCCTTGCGGCCTTGCGGTCTGAAAGGCCTTGGGACCCACCCGCCAGCGGCGCAGGGTCGGTGGGCACCATGAGGGCACGGTCCCCATGTACTGGCGGCACTTGCAGGTCATCGTCAGCGGGGCCCGCCCGATGGGGCCAACAACACACGGCGCTGCCCGCCCAACCTGCCGCAGCCGGCTGACGTCGCTCGCGCCAGGTCGGTATGCTGCTGCCAGGAAGCGGCCGTCTCCGGCGGCGCCCTTGCGTGTTTGCTCGGTCACAGACGCATTGACAAGACGATCCCGCTTAAAATGGGGCGAAGGAAGCCACATATATAACCTCGCCGCTCGCCCTCCGCCTGGGTTAGTCATACCGGCCGCCCCCCCACCATCGCGGCTGCCATCCCTAGATCGGCGTGTGGACACATGTCCACGAACGAACGAAAATAAGCCCAGGCATGTCGGCGCTGCGCTACACGCCCCGCCGGCGGGTGGACCTGCGTCGGCCGGCCACACACAGCGCAGCCGACCGCACGTAGCGGCGCGGGCAGCGGCGCCCCAATGCAGCCAGCTGAGCGCCGCCCCGCCCGGCCGTCCTCACCACGCAACGCGCACGTTAGCCAGCCCCGCACCGCGGGCGCCTGGCGACACGAGTGAGGCCAGCACGCCGCCCCCCGCACATGCGCCACGCAGGCATACACACGTGTGGGGTTCTGTTCTACTCAACATTTGAACACACAAACGCACCTACACGACCACAACAGGAAAGCACGTCGCGATCTTGCGCCGAGCAAGCGGCACTATTTCATAACATATGACGACCGGGCAATGCCGGGCGCGTAGCAAGCTGATTAAGGTTTGTTGGGTTCAGTACGGCTAGCTGCCGGCCGCACAGCTAGCCTCGCACATGGCTGGGGCCGGCACGCCGCGGCCCACGACAGTGCCCCACGCTAGGCAGCGTAAACATGCAAACGTGCTTCAGGCTGACAGCCATCCGCAATGCTTTAGGCCCAACCACCACATACAGTCTTGTACACGCAAGGCAGTCGTGACGCGATCGTGCTCCGCGTATGCCCATTCGGAACCCGCAGCACTGCTAGCCTCGCCCTGCTATGCAGCCGCCTGCGACATGCCCCGCCGCGCCACCGCCGCCTGTGGCACCGGCAGCTGTCAGACAAATTTCCACGAGTCAGCACATCTTCACACGAGTCGACGCCTACACACAGCGTCAACTCGCACGCACACACAGACGCTATGCATACTTGCTAGCCTATACGTTGAAGACAAGCGCGCGGCTGCTCAGGCCACAACTTGGGCCCGCACAACTCGCGCAGGCGGCGGCGCGCGTGGCTGCAAACCCGACGCTCAGACCCCCGGGATCCCTCCGCCCCAGCGCCCTCACGACCCGGGCGACCGAGGGCGCTCAAGCATCCACACCGCGGCCTCACTCCCCACGCCTCCGCCCCCCAGCTCAACAGCCGCAGGCCCCGCCCCCAACCCTGGGCTCTCCAACCCCAAGGCCATCTCCTCGTCCCCAACCGCCTCCGCCACCGCCGGCAGCCCCTCCACCTCCTCCCCCACGCGCATGCTGCCGCCGCCTCGCCCAAAACTGCCCAGCAGCCACGTCCGCGCCCCCGACACGGCCCCCGGCGACGCGCCTCCGCCACTGCCGCCGCGCGGCGTGGCGCCGCGGGAGCCGTCCGCCTCGCCCTCGCCCTCGCTCTCCACGCCGAATGACGTGATGCGCAGGTACCCCGGCGGCCCCGACACGTGGTGGGCCCCCAGCCCCGCGCCCCGCGCACTGCCCGCCCTCCCCACGTCCGGCTCGGCCGAGCCCTCGCTTTCCACCCCGAACGACGCGATGCGCAGGCAGCGCGGCCCGCCATACCCGTCCGCCGTGCCCGAGCTGACCGTGCTCGCTGCACTGCCGCGCTCCGACAGCAACGCCACGTGTTCCCCGCCCTCGCCGCCCTCGCCGCCCCCGCCGCCCTTGCCCCCACCACCCGGCAGCTCGCCGCCGGCGCTGCTGCCGTGGTGGTGCGTGTCGCCCGCGGCCGTGTAGATCGCGAGGCCGCCCGCCTGCGCCGCCAGGCTGAGCGCGAACCAGCCGGCGGTGCCGCCAAAGCCGCCGAAGAAGACCAGCCGCGAGGCGGCCATCCACAGGTCCGAGGTGAGGAGCGAGAGGTTGAGCACCGTAGCGCCGGCCCACAGCAACACCAGCGGCAGCAGCAGCGCGAATGCGAAGAGCGCCAGCGCAAAACCGGCCAGCGGCAGCGCTACGGCCAGCGGGTCTGTGGGCGGAGGTGGGTTTGGGCGTTGGGTTGGGGCCGCGAGGGTCAGGGCCGTGGAGGCCCTGTTCAAGACCCCGGGGAACTACCATGGAGCGTCCCCACGCGACCCAAAGCGCTCCGGCACGACCCTCCCCAACGGCCACATCCCAGGAGCTTAGCCAAACGCACGACGGGACTGCGGCGGCGCCGCCCCAAAGGCCAGGCCGGGCCGGACCAGGACTGCCGCTGCCATGGCATGGCAGGGTACGCACGACACAAGGCGGGGCACGCACCGCTCCAGTCGGCGGCCACCCAGGCGCTGCGCTCCAGCACCAGCGCCTGCAGGCGGGGCGGATAGCAGTCAGGTGAGAGGAAGCGTCACGGAGAGCGGGGCGGCGCGCAGGGGCGGGCAGATGTCGCCAGGGGTGATGGGGTGGCGAGGTTGGGGTTGAGGTGGGGGGTGGTTGGGTGGGGGTTCGGGATGG
Organism: Chlamydomonas sphaeroides; assembly: GCA_001662425.1. Classification (NCBI taxonomy): domain Eukaryota; kingdom Viridiplantae; phylum Chlorophyta; class Chlorophyceae; order Chlamydomonadales; family Chlamydomonadaceae; genus Chlamydomonas; species Chlamydomonas sphaeroides. Next base: position 3,402 of record BDDC01001830.1, on the reverse strand, counting down.
GGTTTGGGGCAGGGTGGGGGGCTCGAGCGGTGCGGTCTGGGGCTCGGTGACAGCGCCGCGGGGCCGCCTGCCACCACGAGGCTGACCAGCCAGGGGACCGCTGCTCCGAGCTGCTCAGCTTCCCGCTCTTCTCCCCCCTACCCAGCAAGCGCACCCCGCAACCCCGGCACCGAAGCCCCGCTTTCCGCCCCCCAGCCGGCCTCCATGACCTCGGCCGCACCTGCACTCCGCAACCCACACCTAGCCAACGGCGCCCTGCTGCCACTCCGCCTCCCCACCCCAGCCCCGACCCAGCTGCGCGCCCCCGCCCTGCCCTGCCCGGCCCTGCCCCGGCCGCACCTGCACTCCGCCGATTAGCGCCCCCCAGGCGCCCACTGCCCCCAGCAGCTCCGCCAGCGGCGTGGCCCCCAGCAGCAGCCGCTCCTGGGCCACGTTGCTGCACGCGTACAGCGTAGCGCCCTGGGCGGGGGGGGAAGGGAAAGGGAGGCACGAAGGGAAGGGCAGCGTGCGCATGAGTCAGGATGGCGAAGTGGCGCAGCCGGCAAGGCACCCGAGCGTCGCCTGCCGCGGGTCGTCAGCCTCATGTCGCCCAGCAGCAGGCGCGGCCCTCCCAAGACTCAACATAAGTCCCATGCGCATGATTACGCGACTTTTAAGCATGCCACTTAAACAGGCCATAGCTTGCCTACCGCCGGTACACAGGCGCCTTGTTGTTCTCACCATGAGCACCAGCGCATCGCCCAGCAGCGGGTTGGGGCCCCCCGTGGCGCTGCCGCCGTCCGTGACCAGCAGCACCGCCAGCCCCGCCACACACAGCGCCGCCCCCAGCAGGTGGGCGCGCCGGTAGCGCGCGCGCAGCAGGCCGGCCGACAGCGCCATGACGGCGGGGATGGTGAAGCAGTCGAGCAGCGTGACAGAGGTGACCGAGGTGTACTGGTAGGCCTGCATGGGGGAGGTAGGGAGAGGAGAGGAAGCGGCGGAGGCATGAGCGGGGTGGGGGAGGCTTGGCCAAAAGGCGGGAAGGAGGGGAGCCGGAGGCGCAGTGACCATGGGTGGCCAGGGGCAGGGGTCAGGGCCTGGGAGGCCAAGCCCAAGCGGGGCGGTGGCTGCGTTGCATAGCAGCCAAGGGGGGGGCGAGGGGAAGGCGGAGGGACGGCTGCGCCACACAACACCTCAGCACACCATGTAGCGTGTTCAGAAATAAGTACAAGTATAATAGTAATACAAAATCAACACAAGGGAGAATGGCGCGCCGGCCGTGCGTAGAGGGAATGCAGTGGTTAGGTGCGCCAGTGCGGAAGGAAGTGTGTGTGGTCCATGCGTGCATGCACGCAAGCAGCACACGGGTGCACGGCTGTGTGCGTGGCACCGCGCGGCACCGCGCTGCCGTGGCGGTCATGTGTGATACCCCTACGGTGTGGTGGCACCAGGTCGTGGCGGCGGTCATGCGCATGCGGTAGCACCAGCAGCACCTGCCGCACCTTGATCATGAGCGTGTTGGCCTCCACGTCGAGCAGAGCCAGCAGCGGGTAGGCGTACCAGGGGTTGCTCAGCCGGGGGCCTGGGGGGCGAGCAGGAGAGGGGAGGGAGGGGAGGGGAGGGGAGGGAGCAGCGCCTGCGTGAGCGTGTGCACGGTACGGTTACCGTACACGGCACACAGCGACGCAAGCAGCACACGATCGCTGCAGCTGAGGTCGAGAATGCGGATGCTCGATGCTGTCTTTGCCGCCGGGCTGCGCTGCGCTGGCCTCACCCCGCAGCGCCAGGTGGTAGCCGCCGCACACCAGCGCCAGCAGCAGGTAGTTGAGCACCGCCTGGGTGAGGCAAGGCAACGGGATGGGGGGAGGAGGGGAGGGTCGAGTGTGGGCGGGAGGAGGGGCAGCGGGGAGGGAGGACGTGGCGGCGCGGGTACGGGGTGCACAGCGGCGCGGGGGCTGCAGGCGGGGGGCTGAAAGCGGCCACGGGGGGCTAGAGGGGCCACAAAGCCGTCCCGGCGCGCCTGGACCTTCGTGCACATGTGCAAGCAGAGCGACGCGCGCTTGAGGTTCCAGCCACCGAGGAAAGAGGGCAAGCCGTGCTGCCGATGTTGGCTCTCGGTGCCGGTCGAGAGAGGGTGCCGTCGGGCGCCGAGGGCCGCGCTGCTGCGCCCACGGCCGCCCAGCCTTCGCGCCCTGCCCAGCGGCCCTTCGCAGCAGCGCTCGGGCCGTCGCTCGCGGCCCTCGGGCCCTTCCCCTGCGGCGCCCAGCCCCTCCGGGCAGAGCTTTGCCCCTCGGTTTGTAAGGCAACAGACCCACGCCAGCCGGCTTCAGCTCCTCCCTAAGCAGGGTTAGCCCTAGCGCCCAGGGGCGCGGCCATCACCGACCTGGCCGGAGCCTGGGCCGATGCATGCACAGGCGCGAGGCCTGGTCGCGTTGCATTCCGCTTCGGCCCCTGCCCCCAGGCGCCGCTCGGCCCCGCCCTAGCGCCGCTCGGGCCCTCCCTAGCGAGCGCTGTGGGGTGGTGAGGCATCGACTCGTCTGGTGCTACAAAGGTGTCGTAGACGTGTGGTGCGCGTCGTACGCCCCGAGCACCGACCCTCCTGGCTGTCGATGGCGTTCGGAAGCTCAGGTTGAGCCGCTGCTGGCGCACCTGGGTCGTGGGCATGTCCACGCCGCGCGCTGCTAGGAGCCCAGAAGTTGTGCCTGGGGAGGCAACACGGTGTCGGTTAGACGTGAAGCGGGGCCGCGGCTTGGAGGGCGGCCGTGCGTGGGAGCGCGCGATGGCCGCGAGGTGCGGCACACGCCCGACTCACCCATAACGCATAGCAGCAGCGACAGAACCTGAGCTAGCAGCAGAGCGCGAACAAGTGGCGACTGCAGAGCTTGGACCACTCTGCTGGGTTTCGAGTCTGTGCGGGCCTCGGCATCCTTTGCGGCCATCGTCGCCGCTCCGCGCCCGCTGTGAGTGACGGGGTGATGAGGCAGCAATCCAAGATGACTTCCACGTGAGCCGGATGCGTACAGGCGAACGAGTCTGCAGGAAGCTAAGGTAGCGTGCGGCGCGCGCCGACTAATGGAAGCTCTTTGCGGCGAGGGGCGCATACAGTAGCGACACAGAGAGCATGCTTCTATTTAGAAACGCGAAGAAGCAGGAGCGCTGTTTTATTGGTGGGGCGTGTTTTAGCACCGCAGGTTTCAAAGCGCCCCGCTTTCGAGGAAATTGATGGTTTAGCTATGGTTTGCCTGAGTTGCTTGCGGTTATGTGCCGTGCCGTCCGTGTCGTAGAGGTCCGACACGCCCTTACGTTACCCATCCAATCCCCCGACACCCCCTGCCATGAAGGGCCCCCCCGGCCCCACCGGAGGGATGACAAGTCGGCCGAAACCGCGAGAGGATTTGATGACGGCCTTGGGAGGGTTGAGGG